>JAODXR010000003.1:13581953-13593948 GCA_028877395.1 Cathorops festae
CTGCCCACAGTGCCAAAACTACTACCAAATGGTTTGCTGACCATGATATTACTGTGCTTGATTGGCCAGCCAACTCGTCTGACCTGAATCCCATAGAGAATCTATGGGGTATTGTCAAGAGAAAGATGAGAAATGCCAGACCCAAAAAATACAGATGAGCTGAAGGCTGCTAATAAAGCATCCTAGGCTTCAGTAACAGCTTAGCAGTACCAGAGACTGATCGCCGCCATGCCACATTGACACAGTAATTCACAGTAAAGGATCCCCAACCAAGTACTGAATGTATAAATTAATATACTTTTCAGAAGTTGGACATTACTGTAAATCATTTTTTGATTGATCTTCAGAAATATTCTAATAATTTGAGATAATAGATTTCTGATTTTCATGTGCTATAAGCTGGCACTGATAGTACAAGCAATCAGAGTTTGTGGCATCCTTCAAACATGGCTGCTACGGACTACAATTCCCAAGCATCACAGCACCCACCCTTTCCCAAATTCTGATCATCACTGCACCTGTCACACATCACAGCTATTCAGTCTACACTACTTACTGACAATAACTACAAACCCTCAGTGCGAAGTATCTTTGTGTCCCTGTACCTGATCATACCAAGCTGTTTGTTCCTCATGCTGACTTTAGTGACTTTGACCCTTCTTTTGTTTATATTCGGATTCTGAACTTATTCCTCTGACACTCTGTTTGCTAATTGACTGACCCATTGCATGACCCTGACTGTTTCTCATCTCAAAATTTGGATTTGGCTGCCTGTTTGTGATGCACCCGCTGTGCATCTGTAAGTGCCTGCACCTCTGACAGGATACTTTGCCATCATGGACACAGCAGAGGAGGCAAATCAAACTGCTTTTTCAGCACAAGGACTACTGTTAGGAGAACACCAGCAAATGTTGAGTGATTTGAACATCTGTATTTCACAACTCGCTGCTGCTGTCTCACAGGCCCCCCTGACACATCCAGCACCTGCCAGGAACTCCTCTATAATTGTTCCTCTACCAGAAGTTCTCTGGTGAAGTATCAGAATGCAAAGGTTTCTTCTGGCAACGGTCATTGTCTTTCATGGCCCAAATGGGGACTTCTGATCAGCAGAAAATCACCCAGTTTCTTAATTTGCTTACTGGCAGGGCCTTACAGTGGTCTTCCATGGTATGAGAGTTGCAGAGGTGAATTCACAACTTCCCACAAATGTCATTGAACTCTTCAAGGAAGTTTTTAATCATCAGCTTTAGGGATTCGAAGTAGGAGAAAAGTTGCTGACTATACAGCAAGGAGAGTGGCTGAATGCACCCTTGAATTCTGTATGCTGGCAGCTGGAATGAACAAGCGCTGAAGGCCACGTTCCATTAAGGCCTGGATCTTCACCGAACTTGCATGCCATGATGAGCAGCATATCTTGGACTCTTTTATTGACCTGGCTATTAAGTTGAACAATCTCTTCCATAATTGGCCCTCCTTACAGCATGTTCCAGTTAATATCCAGCCTGCACAGTTTCCCATGCCCATTTAAGTCTCGAACACTTGCATACCCCATTCAGAGAGGGGCAGGAGACATCAGGAAGGACTGTACTTCTACTGTGGTGAGCCTGTTCATCTGTTGGTCCAATTTCCCTTTCCTACCATTGAACACTAGGAAATGTGACAACCTTGGGAAGGAAAGTAGCTCCACCATGCTAGTGAGTCATAAAGCCTTTTCTGCACAGCAAATCCTTAAGCTCAATGTCTTGTTAAACCTCAGAGTCTTCCCATGTTCTTTCTGCACTATTAGACTCTGGGGCAGAGGGCAACTTCATTGACCTTGGGGTTGTTCAAAGGCTCGAGCTACCCACAGAAGAACACCAGCGACCAGAAAATCCTATTGGGGAGGGGTTGGTCACCACTCACACTGCACCTCCTGGAGAGGCAGGTTGGAGTCCTGCAAAAGGAACACACATTACTATTTGTCACCTGTACTTCCAACCAAGCTATCATTCTGGGGTCCCCCTGGTTACAGCTTCATGATCCTCTCACCTCATCGCAGCATAGCTCCCTATGCTGCGATGAGATGAGAGGCTCATGAAGCTGTAACCAGGGGGACCATGAGATGAGAGGATCATGAAGCTGTAACCATTCTACAATGATCCCCAGCCTGCCATCAGTACTGTCTGCAACTGCCACCACTCACTCAGGCTTCCACCTTTGTAGAGAGTCCCTCACATTGGGACATCAAACATGTTCCAGTCTGCTACCATGAACTTGAGGAGGTATTCAGTAAAGGAAAGGCCAGTGGACTACCTCCTCACAGACCCTCTGACTGTGCCATCAACATCCTCCCATGCACTACCCCACCACACTGTCATATTTACTCACTCTTGATCACCAAGCAATCTGCTATGGAGGAGTATGTCCAAGAAGCACTGCAACAAGTCTATATCTGTCCTTCCACATATCCAGCATCCGCAGGCTTTTTTTTTAGAGAAGGGGGGGGGGCTCAGAACTTGTATAGATTATCAAGGATGAACCAGATCGCTATGAAATACCCTTATCTGCTGCCACTAGTACCCTCTGTCTCATAACAGCTATGGTCTGCCCACATTTTCACCAAGCTGAATCTCAGGAGCATCTACAACCTGGTACGTATCTGATAAGGGGACAAATGGAAGACTGTGCTCAGTACCGCCTCTGGGCACTTTGAATACCTTGTCATGCCATATGGGCTCTCTTGTGCACCCAGTGTGTTTCAGTGCCTAATTAAGGATGTACTTCAGGACATGCTGTGATGCTACATCATTGCATATATCAATGACATTCTTCTTGACTCCCCAGATGAAGCTAGTCACCAAGAGCATGTCCAGTCAATACTCACCAGGCTCCTGGAGAACTAGCAGAAAAGAGCCAAAGCAGAAAATTGTAAATTTCATGTTTCCCAAATCTCAATCCTGGGGTACATAAACAATGCAGGAGGAGTTAGTATAGACTCCAACAAAGTTACCATGGTCACCACTTGGCCAACCACCACTTCTGTCAAGAAGCTTCAATGTTTCCTAGGGTTTGGCAACTTTTACCTTGTTTCCTAGGGTTTTGGCAACTTTTATTCATTCAAGTGTTCAGTATTATCACCCTTGCTGCTTTACTCAAAAAAGGGCCCAATTGTCTTCAATGGAACCAGGGGCCAGAGGAAGCATTTATTCAGCTCAAGTCTGCCTTCACCACAGCACCCATCCTGAAACACCCAGATCCTACTAAGAACTTCACCATCAAGGTAGATGCATCTGAAACTGGAGGGGGAGGTGTCTTGTCCCAGTGCTTCAGGAAGAAGCCTAAACTACACCCTATGGCATTCTTCTCAAAGAAACTTATGTTAGTTGAGCAGAACTATGATATAGGGAACAAAGAACTTCTAGCAATTAAACTTGCCCTGGGGGAGTATAGGCACTGGCTCAAGGGGGCTGTGCATCCATTTAGCATTCTTACTGATCATAATCTTGAATACCTCAAGACTGCTAACCAGCTGAACCTATGTCAGGCATGTTGGGCACTCTTCACATGATTCCAGTGTACCAACTTGTACTGCCCTGGCCCCAGAAACACTAAATCTGATGCACTATCCAGAATCCATGCCTCCACAACCCTCAATCAAGGGTCCATACCGATCCTGCCACCCAAGTGTTTTGTGAGCACTCTCTCTCCTGGGATATTGACAAGGAACTGTCACAGGTCCAACCTCACAACCCTCCAGAAACTTGTCCACCCAGTCTCACAATTTCAGGGTTGCCTCATCATTTGGGCACACTCGTATCCTGTCACAGGGCACTCTAATATTCAATGCACTTAACAACCCATCAGGACAAAGTATTGGTGGGAGAACATGTTATGACATTAACCAGTTCATCTCCTCCTGTTCTGCCTGTGCCCAAGCCAAGGTACCCCAGGCTCTGCCCATGGGTAAACTCATGCCACTGCTCACACCCTAGATACCTTGGTTCCATCTGCCAATAGACTTTATCACTGATCTACCCAAATCATAGGACAATACAGTAATCATTGTAGTCATTGATAATTTCTCCAAATTTCTGAAACTCATTCCCTTGCCCAGCTTTCCCACAGCCTTCAAAACTGCAGAACTCATCTTCACCAATGTCTTCATGTACTACGGGATCCCTGAAGATATAGTGAGTGATTGGGGACCCCAATTCACATCTAGATTATTTTCCAGTGGTGTAACATGCTTGTTTCCTTGGAAGATGTTTGGTTTTGTTGCTTTTCATAATTAAAGGGTGAAATTTACACTATTAGTTAAAATATATTGTACTGAAATAAGTACCTCTTGGATATTCTTAGACATTCTTCTGCCTGGTAACAGAAGAATTGATGTCATCTCCGTTGTGTTCGTGGCGGCTGATCCAGCGCTCTGAGGGGTATGAGTGCAGGGTGTGTTGCAGTAACGACGCCATTCTACCCCACAGCTCCAATCGCTGCTTAACCGGTAGCTTCTGAACCACCTCAGACAGGTCCACCGTAACTCGGGACACAAACAGCGTGCCTAGTGGAGCTTCGGCTCAGCTTCAGTCCAGGGATTTAAACCAGCAGCCGTCTCACAGGAACAGAACTAACCTTCTTCTCTTTGTTGTTCTTTTTTTTCTGCTTCTCTGTGAGTGGTTCACAGTCAGTGGTGCATAATGGCAAAGGAGATGGATGTGTTTTACTCGTCTCCCTACAAACTTTTATTTCACTTGGTATTTTCATTAGCAGTTCTCAATGCCATTATCCAGGACCACTATAACCATCCAGTTATTGCATTGAGAAATCTTTCCACATCAAAGTGCATTCCATTCTTGTACAAGAGACGGTTCTTTGGTCCACGAGTCAACTATACTAGCAGCTATGTTGCTATCTTTAACTGCTCTAGACTGCTTAAATGTGGAGACATTTCTCCAAATCCTGGACCTTCACTGGCCTGTTACTCGTGTAGTAAAATTATATGGAGAAATCAATGCTCCTATCAGTGTAAATCCTGCTGCAAAAATTTCCACGTCATGTATCGATGGTAAAGCTGCCTACAACAAGAAAAGAAGCCATGATTCTTCCCTTCCAACAGTTTCAATTGTGGACAAATGTCAACTCTGCTTATTGAATTACTTGCCATTCTCTAACTGCGATAATTCTTCAGTATTTAATTCTTCATGGTCTTCCATGTCAACAACTAGTTTTTATAACCCGATTGACTGGTATAAAGACACCATTCTATCGTATTACAAATTTAACCTCAAGATTGCTCATCTTAATGTAAACAGCCTTGTTGGCAAACTGGACGAGTTAAAACATCCTATTAGATCTGGACCTCTTTGACATATTTTTCCTCACGGAGACTAAGCTGTGTTCCTTTGTAAATAATTCTTTATTGCACCATCCCAATTACAAGATTTATTGAAGGGATAGGAAAAGAGGAGCTGGTGGTCTTCTGGCTTGTATTCAAATTTCCAATAATTTTTCAGTTATTAGAAGAAAGAAATTTGAACCAGAGAACACTGAAATCATCTGTCTGGAAGTTAAAGAAGGTAATAACTCTTGGTTTAATATTTCTGCAGTTTACCGTTCACCCAATAAAACTAAACCAATAGAATTTCTATTAGAACTTTCTCATTATATCTAATCAATTAACAGATTGAGACATGAAATTTTGCTCCTGGAGGACTTTAATTTTGATCAACTCAAGCCTTATTCTGGATTTACCGACTTGTGTGAACAGTTTTGTCTTATTAATACTATAACTCAACCTACAAGGGTTACTAATTCTTCATCTACCTTGTTGGATTTAATTCTCACAAATCAGGAGAATAGATTTGCATACAGTGGCTGTTTACATTTGGGACTAAGTGACCATGACCTTATATTCACAATTTGGAAGCACAAACTTCCAAGACTAATTCCTCGATTCATCTCTTACAGGATTATAAAAAACTTTGATCAACAACTATTTCTTCAGGATCTAAATAAATCTCCTCTTGACAAAATTGTTTGCAATGACTTGAAATCAGTAGATGAAATGTATTTCCAGTGGTCAAGTATCTTTTGTAGTATCTTTGACACTTACACACCACTCAAGCAGAAACGTGTAAGAGGTGATCAACTCCCTTGGGTGACACCTGAACTGGTCAATCAGATTCGTTACCGAAACAACCTCTACAAGAAATATCGCAAGCACAGTTCTGTTGAAAAGTTTGAAAGTTATTGTGTGCAAAGGAATAGAGTCCTCACTTTGAAACGACAGCTCATGAGACAATACCTCAATGATTCTATCATCCAATGCAAAGCCTCCTGATTTCTGGAAGAAACTAAAGCCTTTACTCCCTCGCAAGACAAATCCAATTCAAAACATCACATTGGTCAATTCCACCAGGATAATCACTGATCAAATTGACATAGCTAATGTCCTTAACGATTATTGCATCGCTTCTGAGAATGTGACAAACCAGAATGATGACTTATTCACTACTCACCCTAGTGTCTTAGTGATAAAGTCTAATAGCATTGATGGTGAGTTCAATTTTACTCACATTTCTGTTGATTCAATCTACAAATTGCTGGCTACACTTGACCCTAAAAAGTTCTCTGGTCCTGATGGTTTATCTCCTAGTATACTCAAAATTGCATCATCTGCAATTGCCAAATCTCTTGCTGCTGTTATTAATAAGGTTATCAATGACAGCTGTTGGTCTTCTGAATGGAAGCAATCAAATGTTGTTCCTGTCTTCAAGAAGGATGATAGAACTAACAAGGCAAATTATCGCCCAGTATCTCTATTGTCTATAATTTCGAAGATCACCAAGCAGGTTATTTATGACCAGCTATATGAGTGGATACCAGCTTCAAACCAATCAGGGTTTTTCTGCTCCCTATTTCCAAAAGTGTCAACAGCTGACTTGTATGTAGCGTCGTGGATGTAGTTCCATCTCTCATCGGCACTGCTTGTTGGGCAGTTAGTGAGTGCATCTTGGGTGGTCTCTGCAAAGCATTTGTGCAGCTCAGGGACTGAAGTCATAGCCGTGTTGATTCAAGGTCATCCTTTATGCTTTGAATGATGGATCCATCTGGGTTGAAGATGCTCCTTGCTGGCAACCATGGAGTGATCAGTGTCACAGTCAGCACTGTGGTAGCTGCGTGTAGAGAGGACGCTGTTCAGTGAGGATCTTCTGGTGATGACTAGATCCAACTTATGCCAGCGACGAGATCTGGGATGCCACCAGGACACTCTGTGGTTGAGCTTCATGGGGGGTAGAATGTGTTTGTAATGCAGAGGTTGTGACAAGAGCATAGCTCAAGGAGACTTTGCCCATTCTCATTGAGGTTGCTGATGCCAAAGTGACCAATGCAGTGGGGCCAGGAGATGTAATCGAAACCAGCCCGTGCATTAAAGTCACCGAGCACGAACAAGTGTTCATTGATGGGAAGCTTCTCGATGGCGGTCTCAAGCTCCTCATAAAACTTGTCTTTTGCCTCTGTTGAAGAGCATAAAGTTGGGGCATAGACACTCATGATGTTCACAGGGCCTGAGGTGGTTGTAAGGCGAAGAGAGAGGATGCGGTCTGTGCCTTCTAACGGGGGTTCAATTGCAGACACTAGAGAGTTTCTTACTGCAAAACCTACACCGTGCACATGGTGGTCCTCTGGGGCTTTCCCTTGCCAAAAGAATCTATAGTCCTTTTCTCTAAGGCTGCCGTTTGATGGTAGCCTGGTTTCCTGCAGTGCTGCAATGTCTATCTCGAATCTCTTGAGCTCCTGGCTGATGACCGCTGTCTTTCTTGCATCGTCAACTTGTTGTAGGTCATCAGAGAGGCCAGGACGCATGGTCCTGACATTCCAGGTTGCCAATCTCAGCACTGGCAGCTTTCTTGTTTTGTTTCTTGTTTTTCCTGGTGCAGGGTTTGCAGTCAGCTCTTCGGTTTTGTCCTGAGCTCCAAGCACCCATTGAAGCAGGCAGACTGTGATGGGTCAGCACCTTACTGGCTGGGGGCTGCCCAACTTAAGGCAGGCAGTAGCTGACCAGTAGGACGCAATGGTCTCTCCCACCGTTAGAGACAACCCATAGCATCCGAGCTCACGTCAACTCGCTCCAGACTTATAACTTGTAACTGCTATCTCCTGTGTTGTTTCTGCCGGTGGGGCAGTGGCACTGAAGTGACCTATCCAGGGCACAGGCCTGGGCGAAGTATATGGAAATCCTGGGTTGCCCAATCGTCAGGACCCCCATTTCAGCCTCACCGGTGTAATCCAAAGGAATGCAAAGCAGTATGTTTGGCACCAGGTTGGCTGCAGGAGTTGCCGGAGTCAGTTTGCACAGCACACTGGTCCGCCTTCAGGGCTCCACTCCTGATTTGAAGGGTTTACTCCCCTACACTTGGCCGTTGGATCCACTGGAATCTCCTCCACCCACTAGCCGTTGACTGCCCAAAGCAGCTCCTCCACCTAGATATGGTGTCGTGTAAACACCACCCCCTCACGTGGTTTAGTCCGCCAGCTGAGGCGGTGTCACGGGCTGTGGTGCTTGAAGCCAGCATGTGAGAGTTTGGGAGATGGATGAGGACCAGTGATGCCCAGCTACCCTACATGGTAGGATACAGTTGCTAGACGCCAAAAGTGCTACCTTTATCCAGAGCTCCCTACACCCGTTCAGAAATGAAAGGGTTAATATTCTTAAAACATTAAAATCAAGTTATACGATGAGATTTTTTTGTTGTTGTTGTCTCTAGGCTGAGAAGAGTTTAGAGCTGCTCACTCATTGGTTAGGACTTCATTGCCGGGACAGAAAGCCATGGCAGTGTATGTTTATGTAAGAAGTGACAGATTAATTAATCATTAACCAATCAGATTTTGATTTATAATAGGAGGGACAAAAAAATTTATTGCCTTCTGCCTTCTTGAACCCCAACGCGAGCCATCAGCGCAGCAGTGAAGTCACCTTCCAGCTAGTGTAGCGTTCATCAGTAGTGTTAGCGAATGCTAATAAAGCATTCAAGCCAGTGCTATCAAGAGCTACAAGCTAATGACCAAGAAACTAAGATTTCTGTCTCCAGACTCTTCTCTCCACGCTGCACGCTCACTACAATATTTTTCACTCAGACTCAAATATTCATTTCCCTGTGTAATTTACTGACTTACTTTTAAAATCAACAACAGTGCAACCTGGCAGCCTGATGCTAATCCCTTACAAAATCCTTTATCCTGTTGCTTTTTTGGTGTCTGGCTCAGGTTTGGCTGAGCTCGAGTCCCAGCGCTAATGGTAACGGTTCACCACTGTGTGAATGTGCTTGGTAATTTACACATCTGGCACATGATTATGAAGAAAATCAGAGAAACGGTTTTAAATCTGGTGGGTTTTGATTCAGTTTGGCCTTTAAAATCACCACAACTTTAGTAAACTGGTGATAAATGAGACCCGATGTTGTCGAACATCCATGAAACGAGTTCATTCCTGACTGTTGATGGTCGCTGACTTTACTCTGAGAAGGGAACTTTTTAGTGAAGGCCCTGAAAAGTCACCAATTATTCATAAATATAAATAAAACTGTGGATCAACATTGTCATTACAAGGCAACGTGATTGGATTTATGACTAATAAGGACTACGGTGTTGAACTGATGTGCTCACTTTTCTATAAACAGGATGTGAGACAGTGTGCGCCATCACCAGTCAGCGGCTGTAACAGCCCTGGACATGCGATTAACTTGGACTCAATTTTAATTAAACAAAAACCATCTGTAATACGCAACTTTACATTTTCAGCCTTACCAAGTTACTTGACGTACTTACCATGAAACAGCAGGCTGCCTGACAGGACCTCGTTTCTGCATATCTATACTTTGCCCGAGCAGCATTGGACCCACCAGTTTCAGATCGTATTCCTTCTCCTCATCCTGTTAAGATATAAAAATACAGATAACTCAGTCCGATCTGGCCAAACTAGACCAAAACTCTTCTGTATACTCTGAAATGTGTTTCTCCAAATCTGCCATAAACAGAAAAGAAAATCCCAAGCTCAAACGCATAATAAATTACATTTTTAACACTTTTCAGTGAAATTCCCAGATATCTGGGATTATTCTATCCACATTCCCTGGATACGAGCAATCGTGCACTCTGATTGGCTACTCTACTACTAGGATATCAGCTCATATACCATGAGTAGAGAAAAACAAAATGGTGGCGCGTGTTGCTGAACCAACTGAGGACGAAATAAAAACTACTTGAAAATAAAACCACAAAAATAGAAAGAAGCAACAAAATATGGAATGAAAGTATTTGATGGTCAGAACATTGTATTTTTCTTCATTTTTCAAGAATTATTATCATATTTTTTACAAATTGCTCCTGCCATTTTGCCGATTTGTGTACATTCTAAGCGGAAATGATTTTGTCGGACGTTTTGTATAAAGTTTTTATTTATCGAATTTGCAAAAAAATAAAAATGTTTGGTTTCTCCAAATCCAGTGAATGTGAATAGAATAAAACCGTTATTCCACTCAATCTCATCATGCATGGCTCATAGCCAAGTTGGTGCCACGCGCCTCGTCGGATATCAGCTCATGTCCGACTCGATTGAGTGGAATAACTGTTTACATTCATTTTCTTATAAGGAAGTTCAGGACAGTATCGTGTCGTCCTGATCATTTTTCTCCCACTCAGAGGACACTGAAGGCGACACCATCTTAATTGGAAATGCTGCTCATCTAATGAGCTGAATTTTATACGGATAGACTTATAATTGAAATTATGATCTATAATATTAGAAAGTGATTCCAGACCAACTCTTTTAAGTCGTTAAATTCAGTATGTGATATTCAACAGTGGAATTCGAATGGAAAGCTGGTGAAAGTCTGCGCTCGCTCAGATCCCTGCAGTCTGCATCAGATTGGCAGCTGTACAGGGTAACGGTGGTGTAATGCAGTTTTTATCCAGTCCACATTCTGTCTAACTGGTTTATGATTTATGAAAAGCAGAACCCTTTACTAAATCAGGATGCCCCTGTGTTCCCTGAAGCCCCGAACCACAGCGCTGAAGCATCGTCCTCATTACTTACGACACCAAGCAGCAATGAATCAGGGCGTATCGGAGCCCGGAGACGCCGTTTGGAGGCGTTTGAGATGGATGGGATGCGAGGACAGGAACACGGGGAGGGAAAGCGAGTCTTATTGGTTTGTTTGAGGCTCGGAGCTGTTTGTGTTCTTTGATGGTTTCTTAAGTGGATGTGGGTTTAGTGTGAACTTCCTTTGTCCTCTCAGCTCCTCCTCACTCCGTGTGTGTCGGGGAGAGACAGAGGACATGAATAGGGAGAATATAAATATAAAAACCTGATTATTTCTTTATAACAGAAGAAGCCTGTTTGCAATCTCCATTTTTTTTTATTTAACCCTATCGCTGCAGCATCGAGCGCATCATGAAGAAAGCGGAAGAGAAAGCGTGAAATCCTGGTTCTTTGTAACAGAGCAAACTGCAGACCTGCAGGACGAGACCGGCGTACCGCACGAATGACGAGGAATTCCATCGCAAATAGTGCAAAGCCAACATATCAAATGTTGAAACTGAGAAATGTTATTGTTTTTTGAAAAATGTGTGCTCATTTTGAATTTGAGGTCAGCATCACGTTTCAGAAAAGTTGGGACGGGGCGTGTTTACCGCTGTGTTGCATCACCTCTACTTTTAACAACACTCTGTACACATTTGGGAACTGAGGAGACCAATAACTGTAGGTCTGGAAGAGAAATGTCGTCCCATTCTCGCCTGATATACAATTTCAGTTGCTCAACAGTTCAGGTCTCCTTTGTCGTATTTTACGCTTCAGATGTATTTCAGCTACAGATGTTTTAAATGGGAGACGGGTCTGGACGGCAGCAGGCCAGTTTAGCACCCCGACTCTTTTACTCCGGAGCCGTGCGGGTGTAATCTGTGCAGAAAGCGGTTTGGCGTCGTCTCGCTGAAAGAAGGAAGGCCTTCCCTGAAA
>JAODXR010000003.1:14118238-14128475 GCA_028877395.1 Cathorops festae
CCACAAGCAGTGTTAGATCCAACTAAAGATGACTGAACCACATCAAGTATATTATGTAAACAAGGATAAGTGAAAATGTTAATAAATTATGAAGTTAAACTGAAAATATTCCCAGTAATTTATAATAAGAATTTACATGTTATTCCTTTTTAGTGTTCTTTGTTGTACAAAGATGTTGCAGATTTCACAATAGCTATAATATCACTGCTTGGGTAGCAGTTGTAGCACTCCTCATCACAATTCATTTTAATTTGCAGATATGCAGTTAATGTGTCTGCAGCCATATTTTTTCTGTAATCAATATCAATTTTCCTAACCAATGAAAAAGCCCTCTCACTATCTGCATTTCTATGTGGGAGGCACAGCAAAGCAGTAAAAAGTTGCTTCAGCATTGGAAACCTGGCAACACCCAGAGCAGTTTTTACATCAAAGACCTTTCCTCAATATACATCTATTATTTTTCTGGTCAATAAAAGAAGATCAAAGTATTGCAAACATGTAGATGATGTTAAATTGCTTCCATTGTTTGGGGTGGTGGAGGTGTGGTGAGATAGGATCCAAAAGCAGAACACGATTCAAACACTAATCCAATAAATGAGGTGGTTTTAATCCAGGAAAAAAGTAGCAAAAATAGTCCATGTAAAAAAGGAGACAAAAACTTGACAAAACAAACGAGACAGACAAGGACAAAAAAAACACTAGTACAAAAAAACATGAACAAGAAAAAAACGCTAGTGCAAAAAACCATAAGCGAGAAAAAGCTAATGCAAAACCATGAACAAGGGAAACCACTGGAGAGGGGGGGAAAAAACCATGAAAACGCATTAAGGCACAGAAATGGCTAGGGAAAACAAACAAGACTTTCTGGCAAAAACAGAGTCTGAGACCGGCCGATTTATACACAGAGTGAAAACCAGGAAGTGAGTTCAGAGGAGAAGGAATTCCTGTCCCGGATCCGGATCAGCGTGGATGTCCAGGGTGGATGTCTGGGGCAGAGCATGACACAACAATCCATGGTTGCCACTGTCTGAGTCTCTTCATGATGTGCCATATGTTCTTAAAAGGAGACAGATCTGGACCGGCATCAGGCCAGTTAAGCACACACACTCTGTGTCTATGAAGCCACGCTGTTGTAGCCCATACAGAATGAGACCTTGGCATTGTCAAGTCAAGTCAATTTATTTGCATAGCACTTTTAACAACAGACATTGCTGCAAAGCAGCCTTATAGAAAAATAAAGACTTCATGCATATGAACTAGTTTTATCCCTAATAAATTTATTTATCCATGATAAGCAAACCTGAGGTGATGGTGGCAAGGAAAAACTCCCTCAGCTGACACAAGGACTTTGAGAGGAACCCGATTCAAAAGGGAACCCATCCTCATTTTAGTGATAACAGTGTGATTATAATTTGCTTCTATAAGTGTGTCCTATATAGTCGCAAAGTACAGTTGTGTAACCAGCAAATTCATTACTGTATTATCATGAAGTCTATTTTTGTTGAACTGTTCATTGATGGAAAGTTGAGTGCAAAACTGTTCATGACAACTGCAGTCCTAAAATTATCCCAACTGTAGCCCTCAGCCATCACAGCAAAACTGTAAGTGTCCAGAGCCATTTTCTAAGCCATTTTCAACTGTCCATATGGGTCCATTCTCCACAGGAGTGATGTGATGAGACTCCAGCCAGAAGTAGGGCATCAGGATGGATCAGGCAGGTCCAAAGAGCAGGAAAGGCCAGCATCACTAGTGTATCAGGATCGACATGTAATTCGACAGAGAGAGACAGACAGTCCTTGTCTTGACAGGGAGAGACAGAGGTGGGGATGGACAGAGAGAAAACACAGGGTGTTAGGTATGCCCATTGTCACCAAATGGTTAAGAACAGTATACATTGAGCACTGAGTGCAAGCAGGGACTCTGGCTAGACTAACTATGACAGCATAACTAAAAGGGACAGCCAGAAGGTAACAGACACGAGGGAGCCCTGTGACATAAAGTAGCCAGCCACTCCACCATCAACAAACCTGAGTGAATGCATGAGAGTGTGTGTGTGTGTGGGGGGGGGATGACAGCATCTATACATCCTAGTTTACCAAAACACTCTATGTCTGAGGATCCTCCAGATCTACTGCTTTAAAAGACTATTAACAAAAGGCTTAAAAAAAGATATATTTTCAGCCTAGACTTAAACACTAAGACTGTGTCTGAGTCCTGAACATGACTTGGAAGGCTCATCTCCTCTCATTATCTCTAGTCACATTATCCTATTCTACAGGGTCACAGGCAAGCTGGAGCTTATCCCAGCTGACTATAGGCGAAAGGCAGGGTAGACCCTGGACAAGTCGCCAGGTCATCACAGGGCTGACACATAGACATAGACAGTCATTCACACTCAAGGTCAATTTAGAGATACCAGTTAACCTAACCTGCATGTCTTTGGACTGTGGGGGAAACCGGAGCACCCAGAGGAAACCCACATGGACATGGGGAGAACATGCAAACTCCACACAGAAAGGCCCTTGCCGGTCACAGGGCTCGAACCCAGACCTTCTTGCTGTGAGGTGACAGTGTTAACCACTACACCACCGTGCCACCGACTTGGAAGGCTTTGTAAGAAAAGGTTATGCCCCCTGATGTAGCCTTCACTATATGAGCTACCAACAAATACCCTGCACCTTTTGATCTAAGTCAGCATGTTGGGTTATAAAGGGCCAGATGTTTGCTCAGGTACTGTGGCGCATGACCATTTATGCTTTAAAGGTCAATAGTAGTATTTTGTAATCAATGCAAAATTTGATTAGGAGCCAATGCAGTGTAGATAAGATAGGAGTGATTTGGTCAGATCTTCCAGTTCTAGTAAAGACTCTTGCTGCTGCATTTTGGACAAACTGGAGCTTGTTTGTGTACTTATTGGGACATTCAGAGAGTGAGGTATTACAATAATCCAACCGAGAGGTAACAAAGACATGAACTAGTTTTTCTGCATCATGTAGTGGCATTATATTTCTTATCTTACCAATATTTCTAAGATGAAAGTAAGCTCCTTATAATATAATCAAGATGAGTTTCAAATGAAAGACTGGAGTCAATGATCACTCCAAGGTCTTTTACACATGAAGAAACAGAAAGACCATCCAGAGTTAATATGTAATCAGAAAATTTACTGCATGTGGTCTTAGTACATGTAGTTCTGTCTTGTCAGAGTTAAGTAAAAGGAAGTTAATAAGCACCCAGTGTCTAATGTCCTTGACACATTTGTCAATTTTATTCATCTGGTGTCTCTTATCTGGCTTTGCAGAAACATACAACTATGTGCCATCAGCATAAAAGTGGAACCTTATCTCATGCTTACAAATGATATTACCCAGACGTTACACACACTCACTGCCCACTTTATTAGGTACACCCATACACCTGCTGTTTTACGCAGTTCTCTAATCAGCCAATCCCTTGACAATGCATAAAATCATGCAGATACAAATCAAGAGCTTCAGTTAATGTTCACTTCAAACATCAGAATGGGAAAAATTGTGATCACTGTGACTTTCACTGTGGCAGGGTGTTGGTGCCAGATGGACTGATTTGAGTATTTCAGAAACTGCTGATCTCTGGGGGTTTTCACACACAACAGTCTCTAGAGTTTACACAGACTGGTACGGAAAAAAAAAACACCACCACTGAATGAGTGATAGTCCTGTGGGTGGAAATGTCTTGTTGATAAGAGAGGTCAGAAGAAAATGGCCAGATTGGTTCGAGTTGCCAGGAAGGATATAGTCACTCATATAATCACTCTTTACAACCATAGTGAGAAGAAAAGTATCTCAGCATGCAACACACTAGGTTCCACTTCTGCCAGCCAAGAACAGGAATCTTAGACTCAAGAACAAGTTCCAATTAAAGTGGCCAGTAAGTGTATGTTAATTTCTAAAAAAAAAAAAATCACACTAACCTTGACTTGCAGCATATTTTTGTGGATGGTGATCCTCAATGGTTAAAGGATCAGGGCTCCTGAGGAACTTAACCTGCTAAGGCACAATTTCTGTGGGTGATGAACAGAAATTTTTTTCTGCCACTGTTTCTAGCAGCATCATAATTATCTGTCTCTGAGATCCCAGTTGAGCATATTTACTATGAATAACAGGACAGACATTCAGGTAAACAGCTGCTAGCTTATCAAGTGAATGTGTTTGGTAATGTACAAAGAACAGATTGTTTCAAGGATATTGTTGGGTGTAGGGCAGTGGGAATACAGTCAAGGGCACCCGTCATCTGCTTTGGACTCATAAAAATGACATATTACATCTTTGAGAAAGCTTTTCGTAAAGACAAATAAATACGATCAAAAATTTATACAAGGACACTGCTGCAGGTGTAACTAATATTTGACTGAAATATACTGACAAAACCAAATGTGCAAATTCCGAAACAGTATCAATAGGCTGTGATATTTCGAATGTTGAACTGATCAAAATGATCTCTGCTGCTGCTGCCGCCAATGCTAGGAATATAAATCTCAGTATAGTCGAAACAGAATACAGTGCATAACAACATGCTCTGAAATAAGTGGAAATTAAGAGAAACCTGAATTTAGAGAACCAAATGTATTAACACATTTCAAGTGTTGGTCAGAAGTAGTGGCACCCCTGAACTGCAAGTACAGAATTTAGAATGTCATCAGAAATAAATGCAAAAAATTATCCAATTTTGTATAATCAAAATATATTAAAAAATGTTCAGTTATTGAACAGAAACCATAAAAATGCTTTCATATAGTGAAATAAAAATATAGACGTGAAATGTACTCTGGACACAATGATTGGCACCCATCCTTTCAATGAATTTAAATTAGTTCCTTAACCAAAATAAAATACAAATAAGACTCACGTGTGCTTAATTTTCAGTGTTCACATGACCTGAATTAACCAATGAATAACAGCATTAAAAAGAGGCTGATTGTTTCCAGTTTTTCTTTTTCAATGGCAAAGACAACAGAGCTATCAGAGAGCATGAGAAGTTATATGTAGCCTTTGGAATTATGTTTTTTTAATCTTATCAGTAGCCAAAGATCTTGAAATCCCCATTTCAACAGTTTGTAACGTTATCAAGGAGTTTTACAGTTCTAAAACTGTTAACACTCTTTCAGGATGTGGCCCTAAGAAACTGAGTGAGAGAAGTCTGCAAAGGTTGGTACGGATTGTGGAAAAAAAATATCAAGCAAGATAACTAAAGATATTCAGGCTGACCTGAATCGGTGCTTTCACACCACACCATAAATAGCACACTAAATCAAGTTGTGCTCCATGGGCAAACCTCCACTATTGAAAGAAAGGCACAAAAAGCATGAGTAATGTTTGCAAACATTTTCATAGATTAGCCACAGTCTTCCAGGGATGATATTCTATGGACAAATGAAACCAAAGCAGAGCTCTTTGGGAATGCATTAGTTTGTTTATAGGCAACAAAATGGCGTTCAGAAAGAAAAGCACACCCTACCTACAGTAAAACATGGTGGATGTTCTATTATGTTGTGTCAGACGAGTATGTTTGAGGCGAAGTCTTTGGTCTGTGAACAGTCCAAAGTCACACTTGGAAGATGGCTCTGGACACTTAAAGTAATGATTTTATGGCTAAGGACTACAGTTAACTTGCTAACCTTAGGACTGCAGTTGTCATGAAGTTTTGCACTCAAGTTTCCATCAATGAACAGTTTATAACTTCAACAAAACAAACTTCATATTAAAACTACAATGAATTTCCTGGCTTCACAGTTATAGAAAGAAGCAAGTTATTTATAATCATGCTATCTGTTATCACCCAAATGAGGATGGGTTCCCTTTTGAGTCTTGCTCCTCTCGAGGTTTCTTCTTCATGTCGTCTGAGGAAGTTATTCCTTGCCACCGTCACCACAGGCTTGCTCATTGGGGATAGATTAGGGATAAAATTAGCTCATGTTTAAAGTCTTTACATTTCTGTAAAGCTGCTTTGTGACAATGTCTGTTGTTAAAAGCACTATAAAAATAAACTTGACTTGTCTGTCAGAAGGACAATGACCCACCCAAAGCACACATCCAACAACACAGAATGGTTGAAAAAGAAGAGATGTACTGTTTTATACTACCTAGCAACAAGTTCTGGCCTAAATCCTATTGAAACCTTTGGAGAGGGCTGAAATCTGACATTGCAAAAAGGAATCTTGCAAACCTAAGAGCCTGAATGCCTAACAATGAAAAAGGGGAAGAAACTACCTGCAGATTGGTGGTAAAAAGCTTCTAGATGGCTACAAGAAACGTTGAGGCTTTCATTGATATCAAAGGTTCTATAAGCAATTAGTGAAGGGTGCCAATAATTGTGTCGAGGATGCATTGTGCGTTTGTATTATTTCATTATTACACAGGGTTGTTTTCCCCTCTTGTTCAGTAACCTTGGACATTTTATTAAAATATTCTGATTATACAAATTTAATTCATTTGCATTTATTTTTGAAAACATTCTGAATTATGTATTTGAAATTCAGAGATGCCAATAATTCTGAAAATGACTGAAGCATGTGTAAAGGTTTTGTTGGTGCAAAATACAAGTCATTTTTTTCAGGAAGTTGTGATTTTCCACTTTATGTAATGTTAACACTGAAACTGCAAGAGCAAGGACTTTAAGCTTACACAATATAGTCAAAAGTATGTGGACATCCGACCACCATAGCCATATGTGAGCATTCCCCAAACTGTTGCCGCAATTTGTGTGCAAGCACACAATTGCCGAGAATGTTTTTGTATGCTGAAGCATTGAGGTTTCCTTTTATTTGAATAAAAACCTGTTATAGCATGACAAACCCCCAATCACAAAGCAAGGGCCATAAAGGCATGGTTTGCAAAGGTTGATGTGGAAGAACTTGAGCAGCCCAAGTGCTGACCTCAACCCAAATTAACACTCTCGGGATTAACTAGAAAGCCTACTGCACTGGAAGCTCTCTCACTTGACATCAATTGTCAACCTCATTAATGCTCTTGTGGCTAAATGAGAACAAATCCTCACAGCCATGTTCCAAAATCTAGTGGAAAGCTTTCCCATAAGAGTGAAAACTTGTAATAAAAGCAAAGAGGAGCCAAGACTGTGTTAATGCCCATGATGGGATGGGCACAAATGGGTGTGATGGGCAGATGAGCATGCACTTTTGACCATATAGTGCATGTCATATGTAAGTTTGGATAAATCTAATTCCAAGAGACAGCTCAATGATACTACCTGAGATGAAAAAGAAATGTTCTGTTATTGTAAGGTAGCCTCAGGAGAGAGACATTGTTTGCAGTAGTATATTTCATATATTTTCCCTATGTTCAAAGAGGATTAGCAAACACTGATTTTGCAACTGTGCTCTAGACAAAATGGCTTCTACAAGATATGGGAAGTCTTAAAATAGGCTTTGAACTAAACCTGAGAGAATTGCACACGCTTTTCACCAAACTTAACAATAGCTGTATGCTACTGTGGAGTGTTACCCAATGCACATTTCCATGTGAGATTACCTTGATGGAGTAGACATCATAATTGCATAAGGCAGGTATTAAATCTCCACTGGGTAAAAATGTTACTTATTTAATATAATTGATCTGGGATTAGCTCCTCCCTGTTCAACCACTTTGGAATTTGAAATCATATTAGGATATATGTATTTTAAAAAATTATCCAACATGATCAACATTCTTTTTTAAAAGAAGCTTGCTAACAATAAGCCTGTCTCTCTTAATAGTAAAAGTTGAAATCCTCCCAGGTGTAGCTCCATTTTTTGGGTCCATTTTGTGTTTGGATGCAACGGCTGAAACGGTTCTTCTTAAATTGTTGTAATATTTGAAGGGGAGGATCTTTGTGAAAGTGCTGGGTCCATTTATGAATGTCGTCAGTTTAAACGTGTCCCACTGATGAAGTTATACACCAGAAACTGCGAGGTTCCACAGTAATGAGTAGCAAAAAGCTTGCCATCAGGTGTTGGGTCTGAGAAAGCAATTTCGTCTTTGCTTAAATGTGACCCATAGATGAAATTGTTCCTGAAATGGAAAAAACAAACTGTATGAGTGACATTACATGACATTAGAAAAGTTAGAGTTAAATATAAAAAGATTATGTATTTTGCAGTTAAAAATGAAAAATAAATGTTCATACTGACTGTAAAAATATTAGGCAGAGGTTTGTGAGGCACAGACAGGATATCAATACAATACTCAAAGTCCAAAAACACAAACAGGGTCAAAACCAGAAAAGTGATACAAAATACAAAGCTTTCACCAAGTCTGTGTGTTACTGAGAGTCCTTATACAGTATGTGTGCACTGTGATTGCAATCTAATCAGGAACAGGTGCATGGTAATAGTCTTAATGGCATGCGCACGCTTTACAATTTGACTGTGCTCTGAGCTCCAATGTGCATGGACGTGACGGATGTAACCAGACAACTGTTTGACATATCAAGTTTGATATTCAATCGTAACTATATAGTAACGATGTAAAGTGAAAGCACTGGTTCACTGCTGTCCACCAGGCACCCAGCAGTGTCACACCATAATAAATGCCGTTGTGTTATTTCTGGTGCATGGCATGTGGTGTCAAAGAAAGGAATACGTATTTGTAACTGCAATGTGGATCTCATTGTTAGTATCACTGTCACAAGACAATGCAGCACTGTACCTACAAGAAACACACAACACAATTTTATGGTTCATTGATTTTGTGCCCTTGCAAATATTTTGCCCATACACTCATCAGTTAACACACTTCCAGGATGTGGCAAACTGCATGAATTTATGCAGTGCACTAACTGCCACATGATTGGCTGATGAGATAACTGCATGAATGAATGGCCTTAGCACAAGCCACTGTCCCCACAAGTCAGCAACCATCATTCCAGTTCCAAATCTAACACCCATTAAGAACCAGAACGAGCTGTGTAACTGGATTCTGGACTTTTGAGCCTGGGTGAGCACTCCTCCCCTCATAACACTAAACACTAGAGCACCACAGGCTTGCTTGCTGAGCCTTCTGGAATACTCCCTCTTTCTACATGATCGCAAACCCATCCACAAGTCCAACATCAAAGACCTGACCCATTCTGGCATTTTCACCCACCTGCCTTCTGGAAAAATGATACAGACTCTTGTACACCCATAAAACCAGACGAAGGAACAACAACTTTTCCAGAGCTGTTACAGTACTAGCTCTTACCTCTAATTCCCCCTTCCATAAAGGTACTTCACATAACACTGCTGTACTGTACCCCTTGGACATCAGTTCACATTACACACATGTAGTGTGTACATGTCAGACATGTGTAGTCCACAATAACTGAAGACCATTCTGTGCCATACTTTATACTACACTTGTGTTTACATGTGTGTACACAGAATAATTAATTATCTAATAACATATTCTTCTAAAATCTGCTGAGAATACTGCTATTTGCTACTCAATCATACAGACTCAGATAGTACTACTTTTTACACATTTTTAGAACTTTACACCTTTGTATTTTCCATTTTCATATGTATCATTTATTTTATATCTATGTGTTACTCTTCTACTCTTCCATCAGGGTATCACAGTGGTGCTGAAAGCCGGAATTTGACGTTAGAGATGCCGTCACAGAGACCACGATCCTAGCCGATATCATCATCGACACGCAATTATAAAGGAGCTGTTTATTGTGCACGTTGTGGCAGTGTTGGCTTGACACAAGTCCTGGTAGGCCTCTTGTTATCAGGAGAAAATCAACAGGAGTACCCAGATTTGAAGAACTGGATCAGCCAAATGCTGGAACAGAAACATCAATGGTTCCAAGCCCAGATTTGAGATGGTGTTAAAAGTTGGCTGCTGACTGTGAGGTGCAACATCAAAAACGTCTTGGACCAGGTGGTGCTGGAGCAATTCATTGCACGACTGCTAACAGGAACATCAGAGTGGGCTCAGTGCCACTTACCCCAGCACCTGTGGGTTCCTGAGTACACACCTAAGTGGAGAAAAAGGGGAAGTAGAAGAGGGACAACAGATATGAGCAAGAGAGGGTCTGATTTGAGCTGGGACTCAGAAGGTTTAGGATGGACCATTCCTCATTTCTGAAAAGCAGGAATGAGATTTAGATATACTACTTTTACAACCCCGATTCCAAAAACATTGGGACAAAGTACAAATTGTAAATAAAAACGGAATGCAATAATTTACAAATCTCAAAAACTGATATTGTATTCACA
>JAODXR010000003.1:14265760-14277776 GCA_028877395.1 Cathorops festae
GGAGTATCAGAGGACGAATATTATGGGATGTGTATGAAGTGATTAGTATTTTGGGATGTATATTACAAGATGAGTATGAGAGGATTAATATTATGGGATGTGTGTTAAAGGACTAGCATTGAAGGAATAATATTATGGGATGGATATTGAAAGATTAGTATTGTGGGATGGATATTATGAGATGAGTATTAGAGGATTAATATTATGGGATGTATATTACAGGATGAGTATTACAAGACGAGTATTAGAGGATTAATATTATGGGATGTGTGTTAAAGGATTAGTATTAGAGGATTAATATTTCGGGATGCGTTTTAGGGGACTAGCATTAGGGGTGGATATTATGGGATGGGTATTGGATGATTAGTATTATGGGATAGATATTACAAGGTGAGTATTATGAGATGGCTGTAACAGGGTGAGTGTTAGGAGATGAATATGACAAGAAAAATATGACCAGAATGATATTTTGGGATGAGTATTATGGATCAAATATAATGGGATCAGTATTATGGGATAAATATTGCAGGAAGAGTATTTCAGTACGAGTATTATGGGATGAGTAGTGCAGCGTAAGTATTACAGACAATGCAATGGGTTGAGTGCTATGGGATGACTACTACGGGATGAATATCACAAATATTTACAGGATGAATATTACACTAAAATATTCAATATTAAGATAGGAGTATTACAGGACAAAAATGACAGATTAAATGTAATGGGACTGATATTCAGAGATGAAAGTTATGGAATACATAATCCAGAATTAAAATAATAAAATCAGTAACACAGGCTGAATTTTGCTGGGTGAATATTCCACCATTACTGTTAGGGATTCATATAATGGGATGGAAGCTTCATTCATCCATCATGTGACTCTTATTCCGGTCACATTCCAGCTCGCGTTAAACCCTTTCCCAGGAGCACGGAGCTCGAGGAACCCAGCCCAGACGGGATACCAGCCCACCACAGCACGATCAATATATACACGACGTGGGATGAATATTATGGGAATATTATAGGATCCGTCTCACTTCTACCCGAACATAAAGGCTTAATCCCATCTCCCTGAGACACAGGCTCCATGGTAGAGCAGCTTTCTCGTCTGTGTTTGACGTTTCGAATCCCAGTGGCCAACACACCCATTACAGCTTTCATAATGGTGCAATAAAACAGATGAGTGTGTCATTACTGAAACACACGGCTGTGGAAAATAACGGCGGAGAATCAACAGCCAGAGGAAAATACAGCAGCAAGCTCCCGAGCTTTTTTACTGACCCAGAGGAAAAACTCGAAATGTGACCATCTGGCCAAAAATAAAGCGGACACCGTTTCCCCCTTTAAAACGAATGAAGTCGAACAGTACAAACATGTTCGGTGTTTAATAAAGCCAACGCAGCTAATCAAGTCACGGGCGCGTAGAGTCCAGCACGGCATCTATAAAAACAATATAAACACTCCAGCGCAGAGTCGCATCACGGGAACGATCAGAGTAAAATCTGGACATGATCATTATTCTTCTATTTAATGCATTACTGAGCAGATTATTCACCTGGAACCGGATTCAGGAACTGGGGGCCTTCGAGAAAGGACCCGGACCCTCGACTGCTCAGTTGCGTAAATCAGATAAACGAGCGTTGCTGTGGATAAAGACGTCTGCCAAAACGCCGTAAATGTAAAATGAAAATTTACACCTTGGACGAGAGCCCTATCGGGTTTATTTCAAACGTTTGCCATCTTCTCAAACACACAATACTGTGCAAAAGTCTTGCCCCCCCCCATACAAACCTTGTTATAGATTTCTATTTTATGATTTCTACATTATCGAGTCAAAAATTTCAGGAGTTCCAAATATTTATTTTCCAGCAAAAAACTAGGCTTAAGTGTACGCCCCGTCATTTTGAAGCGGACAAAACCCCACCCGGACAAAACATTTTTGCACAAAAATGCCCATCAGAGTCGAGATTTTCAAGATGATATCACCGTTTTCGATAGCCGTTGAGCCCTAACCCATATAACCGTGCTGTGAAAGTTTGAAAGAAATCCAATAAGAATTGCAAGTTGTAGAGCGTTTACAAGCAAGTGTCTGCCGATGCAGCGACGGACGCGCAACCGACACAAATCCATAGTATCCCCCTACGCCGTACGTGGGATACAATAAGTCACATCTTGGCTCTTCGGAGAATTCTTGAGGAGGCCAGAAAGAACAATTTATCCGTTGTTCTCACATTTCTGGATTTCAGGAAAGCCTTCGATTCAATTCATTGGGGTAAAATTATAAAGATCCTCAAGGCTTATGAAATTCCCTCAAGGCTTCTAAGAGCAATTGACGTGATGTACACTGGCACCCGAGCAAAGGTGATGACCCCTGATGGTGAGACTAGAGATTTTGAAATCTCTGCTGGTGTTCTGCAAGGCGACACACTAGCCCCTTACCTCTTTGTGATAGCTCTTGATTATGCTCTTCGAAAAGCCATTGATGGATGGGAGCATGAACTCAGCTTTACAATAACTCCCAGGTGTTCGCGCAGATACCCGGAAAAGAACATCACCGACTTGAACTTTGCTGACGACATTGCACTGCTATCTAACGACGTCAATCAGGCACAAAGATTGCTGTCCAGTGTCGAGGGGGAATGCAACCGTATCGGCCTAGTTCTCAATGACAAGAAGACCAAGGTGATGTTGCGTGGTGTGTCGTTTCCTGGGCCTCTGTTTACAAACGACGGCAGTACAATTGAGGAGGTTAATGACCAAGTATCTTGGCTCATGGGTTAATTCCACCGACCAGGATATTAAGGTGAGAAAAGCTCTTTCCTGGAAAGCGTTAAATGACTTGAGTAGAGTTTGGAAATCTGGTGTCTCCCATGAGCTTAAGATCAGGCTCTTGGTGGCAACTGTGGAGTCCGTGCTACTTTATGGGTGTGAGTGCTGGTCATTAACATCGACCATTGAAAGATCACTTGATGGTGCCTATACTCAGATGAGCCATACAGCCCTTGACATCAGCTGGCAGAGCTTCGTGCCAAATGAGGAACTTTATGGTACTCTACCAAAAATCTCAGACAAAGTGGCCTGGCAGACACCTGGACTCGCTGGCCATTGCTTTAGGCATAAAGATCTGCCCGTGAGGGAGCTTCTGCTTTGGGAACCCCTCCATGGCCACAGAAATCGGGGACGCCCTCCTACAACCCTCACTGACACCCTCAGGAGGGATATCAACACATCATCCACTGCTGAGCTGGCAGAATGCATGACCAACCGGGAAGACTGGTCGTCCAGGCGTGAAACTCGGCTGAGGCCGTCCTGAGAGAGATGCACACTAGACAGCATTTATGTAGAGAGTATGTTATGCACAACCTGTCAACCTCGATTACAATTTCCTATCTCTGTATTGGCCTAATTTAATGTTTTAAAGTAATTATTTTTTCGACTAAAATGAATGACTAAAACTGGACTAAAACCCTTTTAATTTTCTTTGACTAAAACTAGACCAAAACTGTCAAGGATAGAATTGACTAAAATGTGACTAAAACTAATAAGCATTTCGTCCAAAAGACTAAGACTAAATCAAAAATGGCTGCTAAAAACAACACTGCTCAGATCTACGATGTATTTCATACGAAAAATGTGAGTTTTTCAATGCGAAGATAAACTTCATATCTTCAAGCCAACGTGTGATTTTCTTATTATATAGACACATTCACAAAGTACCCATATTTATCAAAACAATTCATTGATTTCCTCACGAGTGACATTCACATCAAGGTTTTGGTTCTCCATGTCCCTTATGTAGCTCATATGAAAAATACAAGTGGTGTATTTCCCAGTAAAGCACTGTTCAATTCCATTCAGATCATTTAGAGTCACAAAGTCTGACCTGGTCTCATTTCCAGACACAGCATTGGACTTAACACCTCGGTCTTAAGTCCTAAGCCTCCCAGTGTCTGGGAAGCTTAGGACTTAAGACTGAGGTGTTAAGTCCAACGCTGTTGACATCTCCCATGAGGTTTGAGTTGTTCTTTGCTGCACAAATAAAACCACCCTAAATACCGAAGTCCTGAGATGTAGTACTTTAACTATGAAGCTTTTCATAGTCTAATTTTATTATTTACTGGCCAGCTATTAAAAATTCATAGTGCAACCCTTGGCATTGTGTGTGTGTGTGTGTGTGTGTGTGTGTGTGTGTGTGTGTGTGTGTGTGTGTGTGTGTGTGAGAGAAGGAGAGAGGGAGATGGAGCTTTTGATATCACTAGTAGAGATGACGCCCCCTCCTCACTCTCTGCAATGATGTCTGCTCTGCTCCAGCGCCTGCACAAATAGACCTCACTGATTTCGCCCGATTCCTCTTGATAGGGCAGGTTTATTGACTGCCATGTGTGTGGTCTTTTTCACCCCATACTTTCAGCTCATGGTGGTTGTATCCGAGGCAGAATTCCCCTTGGCTTTCCTGGATTTCTGCTGCCCAGTGACACACTACTTTATAAATGTCTCCACTCAGTTATTCCTCACCCACTCGCTCTGTCATTTCCTCTTTGTCACACTGTCTCTCTCTGTCTCTTTCCATCTTTGTCTCCTTTTTTTTTTTGTTTGCTGTCTTTTGCAACCTGACAAAGCCTCTGTCTCATGTACACTTCTCTCTCTCCCTCAACTTTTTCCCCCTCAGTGAATGAGACCAAGGTCTGCAAAAAGGTATCTTGTGCAGGTCACTGGAGCTCTTTTTATTTGGTTATGCAAGAAACCCAGCACTAGGCCTCCACAGGTATCTTTACTAAAAGTGTTGATGTACCGTGTGACTGAAAAGTGTACAAAACATTAGTCTTGTGGTACCAGTACTAATTAACCTACTGTCTGGAGTGTAAGCAGCAGTGGTGGTGTACATGGCAGCATGCACGAGGTTAAATATTCTTTTTGTTAAATTAAAGTTTCATTTTCTTAACGAGACCATCAATGATGGTGTAGCTCACTATGGCCCTGTCTAGTCCAGAAAGAATGATCTAAAGATGGCCACCTTGTGCAATAAATGTTGCAAGGTAAGCTATATATAGATGCTACATACACCCTAGGTACCCCTACATTCATGCCAGAAAGAATCAAATTCAGTGAAGACTTGAGAGAGAAGAAGCGACATGTGGAAACTGCTCATTAGGGCTTAATTACTCCATATGTTCGTTATTAATTACAATTATGCAAATTTTGGTAGAAGCTATATGCACCTCAGGCAGACATACCATCCTGCCAAAAATAATAAAAAATCGGTGAAGAATTGAGAGAAGCAGTGATTTTTGTGAAATGTGGACGATGGACAACACATGATGGCACAAGCTCGTCGGCTGTCGGCCAGATGAGCTAATAACCAACAATAATTTACCCATATTTGTAAACCAATGTTGAAATAAAATTTAATAGCCTATTAAATGAAATATTCCTTTTATTAAAAGTGAAAAATAACGAAGAGAAATTAATAAGAATTAATGTTCTTAATTAACATTTATGAACATTTGTACTACCTCCATTTGTGTCTCTTTATCGTTCAGCAGTCTGTAAAGAGAGAGAGCGCTCTGATTTCTTGTTAAATCTATTTTCAATCACACAACAACTTTTTCCCCATCTTGTATCTGTGTATTTTTGCAGCATTAGAGCTGTTACTTCTGCTGGTGAAGTTACGTGCATTGTATGGCTTTAAACAATACTGCAGTCTAAATAACCCAGTTACAGCTCAAAGCTAAGAAATTATGCAGCATGATGATTCATGATTCATTATTTCATGGATTCAAATCAAATTTGTATTGTGATTTCTTGTTGTATATCGTTTCATGCCTATTTAATGCAGTAATATTGTGTTTTAACGCATGTCTGAGCTTAATGTTATGAAGACTAGGCTTGGTGCTTATTTGCACACAGACGGTGATGCTGGTCTCATGAGTATAAACGTGATGCCAAACACATGTCAGCGTGCAGTACTACTAAGACCATTGTTTTAGTGTGTGCTCCACAGTGCTGTAGTCTTCTGTGCATTTGAGTTGATAGCTGTTTATGATAAATGTGCTAGGGGTGATGACAGGTAGCAATGTTAACATGTTTACAAAAGTAGTGGATTACACACCCAAAGGATCCACAGTCCATATAACCTGTGCTGAGAAACAGAGGTTGTTGCAGTACGATTTAGAGTCTAGTAGTTGTGAAATCCAACCTACTTTTTTTTTTTTTTTGATAAATTAAACAAATACCAAATGGATGAAAACAACTTGAGTAAGGAACTTGAACTAGTAGACAGTAATTTGGTAGACAGTAAAACATTGCGGCACCTATCTGACTGTACACCGTGACTAAGAGTGACAGAGTACAAGCAAAACATCACAGAGATGAAAGCTGTCAGCTTGGGAGTTCTTTTGGAAAGCTTGTACCAGTGGTCTTCATCCTGTTTATCTTTTTTTATTAACTCTATTCTATGACCAGCTGACGAGAGTGTATGAGAGTAGGGTTTCAGGTGTGCATCGGAAACCCTACTTCGCCTCTCATTGGCTCTTTTGAAATCCCTCTTAAAGCCTTTGAGAGTTTCTCTCCTTCCACAAAGCCTGGACATAGAACAGGAGTGTGGTTGCTATGTGTATTCTGGGTTTGATTAGTCAGGTTTGGTCATGAGTGTGTAGAAAGGAAGAAATGGCAGCCTGGCGCTCCACTGTTTTTTCACAGGAACATGAGTTTCACAACTGATGTTTGCATGTCATTGCTTTTACTCATACAACCATGTACACACTGACAGATGGACAGACAGGCACACACACACACACACACACACACGCACGCAACCTTACTGACACACTCGCACGCATGATGATGGTGATGACGATTATTCAGACTCTCTGGAATGTGTGACTCAGTGTTCATCAGTCATGGACTCGAAGTCTCCTTCCTGCGTGTATGAACTTTGTAAGCCCTGATGGGAACTTTCTGCAGAGCCCTGCACCATCATGTCTGGCTGCTCGATGTGCATTATCTTAGGCTGACATGTTCGTCAGGCTGTGAATAGTCTCCGAGTAAAAACTGCCAGGAAATGGAATGCAATCTTTATCTTATTCACTCTGAAACATTCATTTTTATCCCACAGTTCTGTGATTACGTTGTTCTGCTCGGGTGTTTAATTAACTTTTCACATGATAGCGCTGACGTTTCAGACTTGGTTCAGATTACGGCAGAAAGCAGCACACGGTGTCCCTGAATGGGATTTTTTTTTTTCATTGCTTGATTTTTATTTATAGAAATATAAAACTAAATCAAGAGAAAACAATCACCAGTAGAACTCATTTTTGTGACGTGAACACACTGAGTTGCTAAGGAAATGCTCCCAGAATTGAAAATGTAACTGTCTTAGTCTAAGCATCCTACACTCCAGCTGTGGTCTTCCTGCTGTCCGAAAGATTAGGCCTCTGAATTGGAATTTATTTTCTCCTGTATGAATTTAGTTTATTTTATGTTAGATGTCTGTTCCTTTCTTTCCTTCTGTCCTTCCATTTCTCTTCCCTCCATTCCTTTCCTTTGCTTCATCCCCCACAGGTTTCCTCCAACAGCTTCTGTGATATTCACTTATCAGTTTTTTTTTTTTATAAATTAAAAGCACAAGTTTCACCACCTTGACCTTTATCTGTAGTTGGCAGATACCAGCACTTCCTATAAAGTCCATAAAATTACACCCATGAAAACACTTGAACACGGTTGGCGAGGTACAGAGTGTAGGATTTCTAATGCAGTACACCCTTCACATGTTCAAGATACTGGGACACATTACAGCTGCTCTCTATCTTTCTGATAAATCTGCTTTCCTTGTTAAATTCCTGGCTTAATAAACTGCTGTTTGTTTTGAGCTCCTTCTGCCCTGACATCCATGTTCAGCTTTTTGAACATTTTATGTATGTAAGTAAGCAACATGTGTATGAGTGTTTGACTGGGAAATACACCACTCATATTTTTCATACAAGCTACATCTGGGACATGAAGAACCAAAACTGTGACATAAATCTCTATACGTCACTCGTGAGGAAATCAATAAATTTGGGTACTTTTTGTGTCAATATACTAAAAAGAAAATCATGTGTTGGCTTGAAGATTTGAAGTTTATCTTTCCCTGTTGAAAAACTCGTATTTTTCATACAAAGTACATCACAGATCTGAGTGACATTTAAATAATATTGGCTGGCGTCGAGTGGTATATCAGATATATTCCATTCAGCTAGCATGATACTGCACGAGTCAAAGACAAATTCACTATCATGCTAGCTGAATGGAATATATCTGATATACCATGAAAAAAGCCATTATTATTATACATACACACTCTTCATATCAGCATTCTCGAAGACCAATGCTAGCTTAACCACGAGTCGGTGCAGCAGTGAAGTAACCTTCCAGCCGGTGTAGTGTTCATCACTAGTGTTAGCTAATGTTAAAGCAGTCAGGCCACTGCTATCGAGAGCAAGTAGCACAGGCTAAAGACCGAGAAGCTAAGATTTCTGTCTCCAGACTCATCTTCCACACACACTTGCCACAGTATTTTTTACACAGACTTAAGTATTCATTTCCCTGTGTAATTTAAGTTATTTTTAAAATCAACATCGACAACTACACACAACAGAGCGACCTGGCACCCAAAATTCTCTCAAAATCTTCCATATTTAAAAAAGCAAACCTGGTGGCCATGTTTGTTTACAAATTGTCAATCACTCACTAGCGTGGAAGTTTTGTCTGTGTCTCTGTTCCAGTTTTTCGATGTCTGTTATGTTTTTCTTGTGTAAATATGCATGAAAAAAAGAGAGTTTTGGTAGCCTTTTGTGTGTTCAAGTGCGTCTTTTTCTGGCGATCAAAGAAATGCTTCTGCGCATGCGCAGCTGAAAAGTTTCTCATTGGATTTTCATGCTCTGACGTGTGATGTCATGTCTTGATAAAGTGCAATATCGTAAACCATATTCAACGCTCATTCTCCATTGGGTAGAGTGACAAGTGACTCTTGAGTCTCGAGTGAACTCCCTGATTTCAGGCATTGAAAACTGAATCAAAGCCAGAGTGTTGGAGTCAATTTTGCACAGAGGATTTCTTCATGTCCACAGTATTAGGTGTTTAAAAATTTTTTTGTTATTCATTAAGTTGCCATCATTTTTTTGCTGTTGGGAGTTGGTTTCCTGATTCAAAACATTAAAAATTGTACATTTCAGTTGAATGCTTTGGAGTTGATTCCACACAATGTGCACAGTGGCATTGGTGAACACCAGTACATTTTGTGCTTAACTTCATTCATATATTATTGTGTGTATTGTGGTAAGCCATTAAGTTGCCAGCTTTGGGAGTCAATCACAAAATGTTTGATTCTTTAATTCAGGGCATTGGAAACTAAGAGTCAGGTACAGAGCTTGAGAGTTTTTAAAACATTGTGTGAAGTCATTTCATTGCTATCCATGTTTTGATGTAAGAAAGTCTCGGCAAGTCTGGGAGACAAGTCAGTTCCCTGATTTGAGGCATTGAAAACGGAGCCAAATACAAAGCTTTGGAATTGATTTGACATCGTAAATTTGACATCTTGTAGAAGCACAAATTTGGCATCCAGGTATTTACATTAGCGAGACAGTCTGTAGATAAGGGCGTTGCTTTTTTTTTTTTTTAATTTGACTTTTCCGAGTTGAACAAATCAGGATTTTAATTGGAGTAAGATCATCACAAGGACTTGAGATTTGTTTCTTGGTTTATCAGTTGTACTGAAACGTAGCTGCAAAAAAAAGTGTAAGGAAGCAGCTGGGAAGGAAACGTAGAGAAAACTGTGACCTTATATTAGTCTGGACAATTTACTAATTTGTAAATTATAAAGAAGTAATCCCAAAGAGAGTGAGTGCGTGCATGTTGAGGCTTTGAGTCGTGGAGCTTTTTCTCGTGTCTTAGTTTTGAGATGGGAGGATAGCAGGTCTAATTGCTTCCTTGTGAATAATTTCCCTGCTCTAATTTAGTGGTAATGAGCACAATAGCTGCCTGCATGTTTATTTATATGAGATGAAATTGACAGGACTGACACTCACCATGGTGTTATTCAGTGTTTGCTTTTTACACACAAGACTATCAGATGAATAATATGATTTTAATATATATATTTCCGTTTCTCTCTCTTTCCATTTTGGAGCTTCTTCTGATTTTTTTCTTCTTTCACAGGCGGAGGGAGAAGACAACCTGAAGAAGATGCAGCTGATGGAGTTGGCCATTCTTAATGGAACCTACAGAGACACCAATGTTAAAGCCCGTAAGCAGTATTGTCTGTCTGTCTATCTATTCACACTCACTCTTTATGGTAACTGCTGAAGTGATCTTCAGCACCAAGAAATAAAATTATATTTCAGAGGTAAAGTTTGGTATCTGTCACATTCATGCTCACTGTCTCTCCATCTCTCTTCCTCTCCTCTGTTCCAAGTGTAATTGGTGTCCAGCAAAATCAGTCCCACAAGCTGTATGATTTAGTCTGTGCATCTATTTGTGGATTTTAAAGTGACACAGGTCGATGTGCTGGTTCAGGAATCATTTAATCCACTCCCCTTTCTGAATTGTTTTAGTTAATACCCATCCACTGAGCTCTATATAAAATCTGGAGAGCTCGTAGCCTACTCCCTGCTGTCGAGACAAGTGAAGCCATCTGGCTGCCATATTACCACTCCCATCGCGTGTATTTGGCTTGTGTGTTAAACAGTCATATCCAATCAAACTTGCCCCAAGAAAAGTATCTCCTGACTTTTTCTCCCTTTCATCACCACCTCCTTATTTTCTCAACTTTACCCACATATCTTTATAGCACACCCCCTCACTGTCCTCTCCCCCCCTTTCCAGTTTAGTCTCTGAACTTTTTGGGGGGAGAATGTTTTTTTTTTTTTTTACTACTATAAGTATTTTTACAGAGATTATTTCAGTTTTTCTCTTATACAGTGTACCTTTTGCTTTCATATATTTATTCCTTATAAATAAATTAAATGTACTTTAATTATGATACCAACACAAAGGCTGTACAATACTTCCTTTCAATTTTGGACAGTTGTTAAAACAGGATTATTTTCTCATGTTATTTATTTAATCATTCAGATTTTGTCAATTTGTGCAAGTGGGTGTGACGTGTGTCGATGATCTACATAGTCAATTGTGTTTTAGCCTTAGGTAAATGAAAATAATTACTGACCACACTAGAACAATGACATATCTCCATTTGCATCCCTCACTACCATTTCTGCCCAAGGCTATGAGCCTTCTTTCATTTAGGCTCCTGAGGTTAATTTACTCAGTTAATTTTTCTTTTTGAATTTGAGCGGTTAAGCTTGAGCTCTCACATTCAGCATCATCAAACATGTCTAGACTTTGGCTTTAATCTAGTATGGGACATTTCCATTGAAAATCTGACAGTGTTCATCCCAGATATCAATGTCAGATTTTCAACAAAAACAGACAAGATGAGTTTTTTTTTTTTTTGTCGGCCTGTCAATCACCTATTTATTCTTGGTCTTCAGTCTCAAACGGCTCATCCGAGCTCAGGTAATTCCGCTCCACACCACTAGTTTTGATGTGCGCACCCCACCAGTTACTGTCGGTTCTGGTTTTGAGCATGCCTTGACATGAAAATAGCAGCGGCAAGTGACTCTGATGAATCAAGGAGGGCGACTTATATCGTTACGAAAAGACCAAAAGCATCGAAAGTATGGGAACACTTTAGGGAGCTGGTGATAGAGTGGTTTGTACACTCTAAGAATCCGTTGGCTTATCACGGGCGCACATCCACGATGCACGAGCACCTTAAAAGGAAGCACACAGGAGCTGTTGAGGATGCTTCAGAAAAGGAAAAGACAACGTGAGTAGCCTAACATTATGATTAGGCCAAATAAAAATAAAAAAATAGCGTGTTTCCGGTAACCCAACTGATCGAGAATTTCCACGTCGAAATTGCCGACCGTAAAGTTATTACAAATTTCCCTCGATATTTTAGTGTAAGCTATGGAAG
>JAODXR010000003.1:14278927-14292460 GCA_028877395.1 Cathorops festae
TTCGAGTCGTGGGTGTGTGTGTGTGTGTGTGTGTGTGTGTGTGTGTGTGTGTGTGTGTGTGTGTGTGTGTGTAAAAAGAGAGAGGGGATATTTTACGAGTGAAAATATTTTCAACACAATAAGAGAAACTTCATATCTTTGCACCACCGTGTAATGTTCTTTATATTATATGGACACATCCGCAAAAAAAATTGCACAATTTAATCAAAATTATTTTAATTTTGAACCAGTTTGCCATTTTGACATGTGTCTAGTCAGCAGGAAAATACCGGGAGTGACGTCATTGGAGATAAATATTGGGAATTATACATACGGGCCACTTTTTCCATGGAATAAAATCATGTACCTTTCTTGTGGGTTTATTGATAGCATGCAATATTGTTAGTGTATCACTTCTCCTGCATGTATTATGCCACTCTCCCTAATGGTGAATGAGTGTGCAGTACTGTTACAATATTGCATGTTAAGACGTCAATGACAACTTTTCTACTGTTCATGCGCAGTCATTTCTTTGTCCGTCAGGAAAGAGAAAAGACGAGGCTAATCCAGTGCTACTGCTATGATTAAGCACTAAATAAATAAATAAATAAACTGAAGATCCATTGAACACCCAAAAGGCTACCAAAACTTCGTTATATGTTCACGCATATTTACAAGAGAAAAACATACCAATGGACATTAAAAAACTGGAAGATGGACACATCGGAGATGCAAAACTTCCGCGCTCGCGAGCAACTGTGACAATTTGTAAACAAACATAGCCGCGAGGTTTGCTTTGTTAAAAGCGGAAGATTTTGAGAGGATTTTGGCTGCCAGGTCGCTCTGTTGTATGTAGTTGTCGATGTTGATTTTAAAAGTAAGTGAATTACACAGGGAAAATAATAGTATTTGGCTTGACTGTGCTAGTATTGGCCTTCATTAACACTATACTGGCTAGAAGGTAACTGGACTGCTGCACTAACAGCACCGAGTCGCGGGTAAGCTAGCGTTAGCCTTTGAGAATGCTGATACAAAGGTGTGTGTATATAGTATAATTAATAATAATGAATAGTATTGGTTGGCTTTTTTCGTTGTCTATCAGATGTATTCCCTTCAGCTGGCATGATATTGAACTCGTCTTCGACTCATTCAGTATCATGCTGGCTGAATGGAATACATCTGACATACCACTCAAAGCCAGTCAATATGATTTAATTATTATACATACAGGACACTTTTTCGATGGAATAAAAACATGTACTCTATTCCCTTCTAGCGGGTTTTGTTCATTTGGTTTGATAGCATGCAATATTGTTAGCATATTTCTTATCCTCTGTGTATTACGTCACTCTACCCAATGGAGAATGAGCGTTGAATATGGTTTACGATATTGCATGATTGTCAAGACAACATGACCTCACACATTGGAGCTGATGCGAATATCCAATGAGTTTTCTGTTGTACATGCGCAGAACCATTTCTTTGTTCGTCGGTGATACCCGCAGTAAAATGTTGCAGTGAATTGAAAATGCCATAAGATGCATATTACACGTAAATCTTCCACATTGCGAGCAACTGTGACAATTTGTAAACAAGCCAAAAAAAGCTGCCAGATTTGTTCCATTGAATGTGTATTAATAATAATAATAATAATAATATTGGCTGTTTTTTTTCATGGTATGTCACATGTATTCCATTCAGCTAGCTAACTTGTCTTTGGAACTGGATGGAATATATCTGATATACCACTCAAAGCCAGACAATATTATTTAAATGTTACTCAGAGCCGCAATTTATTTTATATGAAAAATGCGAGTTTTTCAACATGAGAAGATAAACATATCTTCAAGCTAGCGTGTGATTTTCTTATTATATAAACACATTCACAGACAAAGTACCCATATTTTTCAAAACAATTCATCAGTTTCCTCATGAGTGACATATAGAGATTTGTCATGGTTTTGGTTCTCCATGTCCCGGATGTAGCTCGTATGAAAAATGAGTGGTGTATTTCCCAGTATATCTATATAACAGGATATGAGATTTTGCCCTAGCAATAAAGTCCATATGCTCTGTATTGAATAGCAGTGGAGATCTTTACTGAATTCCTGTGTAGAAAGTAGCCCTGATGATGAACATGCCCCCCCCCCCCCTTATTTCTCTAAACTCCTGCTCATGTGTTACGAGTGAAGATGTTACATGCATAGAAGGCTACGTAGCACAGATTTATCTGTTTGGGGACAAACTGACAGTGGAAGCCAGGTTGCTTTATTACAAGACCAGTTTCATATTGGATTGCAAAATAGATTAAAAGGAAACACCTTACATGATGCAATTAACTTTTGCTGATCTGAAAGCTGAAATACAACTTCTCAGAATTGGCTAATCTCTGTCTAATCATCCAATTCACGATGTTTCTGTCATGATCACTAGATCATGGACTCGGATCTCGCTTCAGTTCATGGTTATTGATCCTCTATTAGCTGCACGTCAGATTCTTGCTCTGCGTCTCTCCAAGGCATTGAGTGCAGGGTCTTTAGAAGGTTCAGATACATTAAACTCTTTGCTTATAAAGGTTATAAAAAGCAACTTGCATGACTGAAAGGTGACAGCAGTTACCTTTTAGTGCTGAACAATTAATGATAAAAAAAAAAATTGGTACTCACTGCCTTTTGTTTCACCAAAGGACTTTTAACTAGTGCCACAGACTCTGATCAGATGAGATGCATTGATTATTCTCCATGCATCAATATTAAAAATGTACTTCTTGCAGTTGTCAGTATTTTCAGTTTGCTAATCAGTAAATAAAATGTAAAAATCAGTGCGCTACAAATCTCACTAGTTTTTTGTCTGATGAGCAAAATAACTTGTGTAAAAATAAATGGATTTGATAGGCTGCTACAGTGAATCTGTGACAGAAAATATGACAACGTACTAAACTTCACACAGGTTGCCCCAAGTTCAATGGTTCAGATACTGGATCTCGAACATGTTCAGCTGTTTAACCCTAGGTCGAGTGTCATCACTGCTTCAACTTTCACACGTTTGAACAACGGCTTTGTAACAAATGACTCCATGACCAACATCGACCTTAACCAACATGGCTGCCCATATTGCTCAGACCTCCACGTGTGGCGAGAGCTGTTATGTTTTCCAGCTGATCATGTGACTGCGCTGTGGATGAATTGTGGTGGTTGGTTTGCCTTGATGTGTTCTGTGCATTTGCTGATTCACGCTGCTGTTTTTGGTTTATTTGCCCTGATGTTATGTTGGTTGTGGGGCTTGTTTTAGTTTTGTGGGGTTTTTTACGGTTCACTGTTTATCATTGCATGAACTAATTTTTCTTTTCTTTTTTTTTGCCCCCTCCTCTTCCTGTGTTTCTGCTTTCTTCACATGCACTAAAACCTGAAATCCAAATCTGGCATATGCTTTTGTCTCTTTCTGTCTTTCTTCCTTCACACTGTTTCACTTCCACACATTTGTCCTTAATATTTAATTTCACTGTCCATCCATCACTCCTGCCCAACCCCCCCCCCCCTCATTTTCATCTCTTTGCTCCTTTCCTTTTCTCTCTCCTGTCTGCTCTCTTACACCAGCGAACCTTGCGTTCTCTCTTGCAGCGGCAGCCGCAGCGGCTCAGGGCCCTCGGCTGATCGCCGCCTCTACTGGTCAGGTACTTCCACCTGCAGCTCTGCGTCCCCCAAACCCAGCTGGCGCACCCATCATGAACCTCATCCGTCCTGCGCAGATGCCCACCATGCTGCCCAACGCCACTCCGACGCTGGTGCCCCCGGCACCCGACGCAGGCATCATCTACACCACACCCTACGATTACCCATACGCCCTGGCTCCCACTTCTCTCCTGGAGTACCCCATCGAGCATGGAGGAGTCCTAGGTAAGTGGGCGTGGGGGCTCGGTGCTTCAGGCTTTGGCAGGCATCAGGATGGCACCGCCGCAACGTTTTACAGGGGCACCTTCGACATGGTGATACCAAGCCTTGCACAGGACTTAGTCCAAGGTAAATACGTGCTGAGCAGCTGAGGCCTGGTGTTGGACAGGGGTGTCAGGACAGATGTGTGTGAGACAGATAGCGAGGAAGCATCCTCATTTAAAGATGAGTTTTTCCCTTCCCTTTATCTCCTGGGCTTTCTTATGTTTGATTTATTTATTTTTTTGTCCTGGGTTGTGTAGGGCAAAACAAAGTCTGCAAGGTAGGATTCCCGTGTGTGCGTGCACGTGCACAAAATCATGTGCACACACCCTGTCAACATTCAGAGTGATGGGGACATGCTTGCTTGCACACATCTCTCTCTCTCTCTCTCTCTCTCTCTCTCTCTCTCTCTGCCTCTCTTACACACTCCTTTTTCTATCTATATCTCTGCCTTTCCCTCTTTTTTTTTTCTGTCTGCCTCTCATACACTCCTTTTTCTGTTTCTCTTCACAACTTCTCCTTTTTTTCTCTCTCTCCCCTCATTGACATCTTTCTCTCACTCACTCACTCTCACACACTTTTCTCTCCAGCCAGAAATCAAGACGACAAAGCTAGTCTTGCCTAATTCTTGCTGACCTTACAGGAAGTTGACCTCATTATTAATGTTTACAACTTAATATCTAATGAATGTTTCTATCAGGGATGATCTAATTTTTAATTTCTTTTTTTTTTCTCTTTGCCCACCTGTCTCAAAAAGCATCAAACGTACTACTATGAAATTTTTGGTATTAAAAGATGTATTTATTAAACCTTGAGGGGGGGGAAAAGTGTTCCCAGTGCATTTGCTACTTATTGTCATGTCCTGTTATGTAATCTGAGTGATATGGACAGTTTGTTTATAGTCTTTTTCTTCAATAGACATGATGTGCATATGTATAAATACAAATGAAAGTCTGTAAAGCCAGACTGAGCACCTCGAGCTGAACCTCCACTCAATTTTTAGATTAATCTCCCAATCTAGGTTGTGACCTTTTTCCAAGGTGAAGCTCGATTGGTTTGGTCTGGCTATTGGGCTTCAGAATGTGTCTAACCTTATGGACCTGTTGCGATCTAGGTGCAATGGCTACTAAAGTGCGGAGACATGACTCACGGGTCCATCCTTACCAAAGGATAGTGACCGCAGACAGAGGTTAGTTAGAGAAGACTTTTCCTACATGTCCTTTTTATTTATTTTTTTAATTTAAAAAATTGTTTCATTACAGAGATTTTTTTAAGTGTCACTGATGTACAGATTATATCTCAGCACTGAAAACCAAAGCACTGTTTCACATTCCTTTACTGTGACATTTCACTCTAAAGCCAGGAATATTTATAGTACTTGAGTTTGCTTCATTACTGTTGAATTTCAGTACAATTTTTTTTTAATGTATGTGAAGTAAGGAGACAAATTTCACACTCCTGTTTACCTCATCTGCAGACCTGCCAGCCATCATGCATTTTGTGTAGGAGCTCCGCATTTTAATGTCTGATTATGCTGCTACAAAATACCACTTAAAAAAAAAAAGTGCCATCGTGTTTTTTCTCTGATGGACAGAAGAGCCAATCGACTTATGGATCTGGAATGATTGAAAGTTGTGTCATCTACTGGAAGCTCCACCTATTTCCTTCATCTCACAGGATGAATAGTCTCTCATCTTGACTTGATTTTTCCCACTTTAAAGATGCAACAGTGTAGTGCTCTCGTTTCTGTCACAGTAAATCAAGAATGTTTTGAGTTCATTCACCAGTGAATTCTACCAGTGCATGTTTGACAAGTATATAATCAGATAGCTATATTTGGTGTCAACACTAATGCAAAAAAATTTTCAGTGTTCACAAAATCATTGGGAGATTGCGAGTTTAAGTCTCGATCATACTACAGCAATTCTTGTCAGTGAGTGTCTGTAAACTGATGTATGCAGAAGAGGGTAGATAGCACTTACGCTACAGCCATTTGTGTAGTCAGTAGGCATTTGTGAGCTCGTGTATGCGGAAGAGGGTACATGGCACTTTCCTCAGACCGAGATCCACAGCACGAGTTCGAAACAGTGCAGAGGAGGCTGGTTTTGCATTTCTCAGAGGAAATGCGTGTTAGCCTCCCTGAATAACAGCTGTTCCATGATAGAGTTACATATGGAAGCAAATTGGGGAGAAAAACAATATAGGAGTATTTCAGGGTTTCTGTGTGTTATTTCTCTTCTGTGTTGGCAGGTCTGCATCTTAAATTGTTTATTAAACAAATTTTCTGTTGATTTATAATAGTTTCACAATGTCTCATTTTAGTCGAAAAATACAGTGAAGTATTTTGTGCGATATTTGATATATAAGGTACTGTTATTTTATACTTTTATAGGAATTGTATTTATGACTCCTGTACATAATGATGGAAACAATAAAGAGGGATTTTTTAAAAACTTAGTCTATTTATTTATTGTACAAGTTGTAGTAAGACCTCGCTTAGCCCGCATACCACTAATCGCTGTGTGTAACATGCATTCCAACCCAAAAGACACTAAAACATTACTAGCTTGTTTGTCTGTGGCTTTTGTTTGTGGGATCATGGGGCAGCATAGCGCTTTAACGTTAACATAATTAGAACATTGTGATTCAGGTTAGGGGGCGGGGCTCTAGTTCTCTGATCATGATGCACTTGTCATGATTATAACCAAATTTAGCTTGTGTTTGTCTCTTGGCTATGGGTTAAGGTGGATTTGAAGGATGTTGCATTCATTTTAGTGTTCAAATGTCATTTCAGTCTCTTCTTGCTGACACTAATCCTTTCTGTCTTTTTTTCCTTTTTTTTTTTTGTTCCTAACCCCCTAGCCGCCACCGGCAACTAACAAATGACCTCTGACCTCTGAACTCTTCACCCAATGATGAGCCGCCCCAGGCCTGCCTGCTGATCAGATTAACTGGTAATTGCCTTTTGCTAGCCTGTTGGATGCTGAGAAACCGAGAGGCACCTGTGACCCTAACACACAAACCAACACAAATCGCAACAAGATCAAATGCCTACAAACCGAGGAGTTGTGTGATGATTTTATGTTAGGCGTTTGTTTATTGAATGTGTAACAACCTCCTTTTTTTCTTCCTCCCCCTGCTTGTTTCTTTCTTTTTTTCTTTCTCAGTCCCTGATACTTGGGTGATGTTTTTGGTAGCAAAAATCTGCACTGACTTAATAAGCAATAAAAAAAAAACCCATGTATTATTTTCTCCCTTACCTGCACATCCCAGCTACGTTCTAATTACGATTCGGAACGATCAGGATGCAGATTCAAATTCTTGGAAACCTGCAAATATCTAAATTTTGTAGAATGAAAAGGAAGAAGGAAAGAAACCCACTCACACAAACTTGTCATTGTCATGTGTAGCAATTTGTTTTTAATAGACTTTTTCTTTCATCTATTCAGTATTCACAATGCTGACACATTCTGGGTGCGCCTATCTAGCTGACACTGAGTGCATGGCTAAAATGATGGACTGCTTGGGGGGGGGACATGCTTTTTCTATTTCTTTGTGCTTTTTTTTTTTTTTTGATATTAGGGGGAAGCTTAATCATACCTGCAGTATGGGTGCCGTCTCAGGCGTGTGGCAGGTTGGGGTTAAGAAGAGTATTCCAGAGTATTTTCAGTAATCTTAAATCTAGGATTTTTATGGCTGTGGAGATTTGGGCAGGAAGAGTTTGTTACACTCACCTATGCCACCCCAAATACCCCAGCCTCAAAAATACAGTGCCTGAAGTTTATAGATATTTTTGTTGTTTTTGAATGAGCCGTGAGACAAAAGGCAAAAAAAAAGTATTGTGTGCATATTTAGCCAAAGGGTTAAAATTTGATAAATTTCTCGATATATACATTTATGTATCTAAGTGCAGATGGTTTGTTCTTTTAGACTAGACTATGAAAAGGTGTGTGATGTGCTTGTGTATGTTTGACATTCAGTCAAATAGCATGAAGAGACAATAATCCCTCAGCCACTGTGCTTCTCATTTACGATGAATAAAATCAAGAAACACTACCAATCATGGATGAATTAGACAGGAAGTGAGGAAAAGAGTTCTGTACATACCTGCGTTTTAGATATATATAAATATAAAACTTTATTTTCCCATTATGATTACCTTTTTTTTCATTATTAATTCTTAAACCTTTAAATAAATTTGGGTATCAATTTTGTTTCCCTTCATGCGTAATAGGACGGATCATCTGCATCCAAGTTTTTTTTAATTACTGGAGAAAAAAAACCTTAAGGTTAATCCACAATGTGTCCAACACTTAAAACATAAACAAAGTCCTTAGTTAACCCATCAGAGTTGAATTATTTCTCAAGAAAAAAATAGGATGTGAAAGCCATGTCTGCCTGTTCAAATTGCTTTATACATGTGATATATATATAGTAAAAAAAAAAAAGATTAAAAAATGTAGATAACATTATTGTGTATTAAGATTCTGAAATGATCAAAATGAGATACTTTTACAGGGTGCTGGAGAAAAAAATATATTTTTGGCAATTTTAGCTTTTTATACTTGCAGCTACAAAACATACAAAAAAAAATAAGAAAAACAGGAAGGAAAGTTGTGTACAAGGTTTTGTTGTTGGTGATGAAAACCAAGAAGCTTTGGAGTATTTCCAGTTCAAAGCATTAAGAGGGAGGGGTTAGATATTTGTAAAGGGGGGGAAAAAGTGCCTTATTGATGGTTTGGGTTTTTGTTTGTTTTTTCCTCAGAGTTACATTGTGTTCAGTAATATTGTACGAGAGCGACAGTAGTATTTAGTGCATCAAGAAGGAGAAAGCTTGATAGTGTCGAGTTTGATGGTCGCTCAGCTGTACCACTCAGTCTACTCTATGCAAAAAGAATAGCAGTCATTCGACCAGCTAACTACGTGCCATGAATCGTCTTCCCGAGATTAGGTTAACATTTCTGTCTCTCCCTCCCCTCCAATCCTTTCCCTTTATGCCATTTGAACAAATTTCTTTAATTTCAGTTTCCAATCTTTGTCTGTATTGTTGCTGTTTGAAGCAAACTGCCATTTAAAATTTGCATTTGCAAACTGGATGTTTTTATTTTTAACTCCTTTCATGAGATGATGCTTTACCTGAATTTCCTGTGCATGTTTTTTTTTTAAGTTAATTAAATGAACTTTAAGCTCATGTTCACACTGAGCTGTTCAGCTGTTTGACACTTTGTTCTTACAGCTGCACCAAAAGCTCTTACCAAACCGTATTAAAAATTGGGAGCCCAGTCCACAGCATTTAAACAGTCAGAGGTTTAATTGCATAATAGGCCAAAAAATAAATCTGTAGTGTTTCAGACTAGGTTTCCACTCATGGCAGCCTGTTTCACTCTGCTCTCCTCTCAAACTGTTACGCAGGAAAGGTCGGGGGGTTTTTTTCTTCTTGCCCCTCCCCACCAGTGTTAGATGCTGTTTTTGTTTGTAATAAAATGCAATATCAGACTGGAGGTTTGAGAAGACAGCCCTGATTAAGAAGCAGTATTACGAAACATGTCCTCTGCGATGTTACTACATGCTGTTGGTCATTGTTTTCTGGTCAATTTAGTCCATCAGGTTTATCAAGAAATCTCTTGTATTCTCTCCTGCCTGCCTAATACATGTATAATAATGTAATTTACAATCACTGTTACAGGTTTCTAATGTATTTTTCTAACTTCATTTTATATGTATACTATAAATCACACTTTTGGCTGATTTTTTTTCCTTCCTTTCTTTTTTGTTCATTTTTTTGATGCCCACTACAATATTGTTTTTTTTTTTGTTTGTTTAACTCACCTCTTTTGCTGTCTTATTCAGAAACTCAAGCCTGTCTTGTTGGGAGTGTTGCCTTTCCAACAGTTATATTTAATTTCCTTGCTTATCTTTAGCTTGTTTAACTCATATTAGTGACTATTAGTTTTCCTTGTCAAGATTTTTACATGCTTGCATTTAGTTTTCATGGTGTATGCTGTTATTTTCTTATTAACCCCCTTGCCATTTATTTTAATAAAATATTCTTAGTAAGAATTTTACTAACTTTGCTGATATTTTTGTTGGTCTTGTTTGTTTCACCTGTTGAATGAATGTACTACTTTTGACCTGGTTCACAGACTAACACAATTAAAACTGGTCTCTGACCACTTCACGGAAATGAAGGATTCACTAACACACACACACAAAACATGCTTAGAATTAGACTCACGCACTGGATCATGGACTTGGACAGGCACACGTGCACGGTCCACTCCATCCTCCCTCTACTCTGCTGATCCAAACCCAAATTCTGTCTCACATGAAGTGTGCTTGCGCACACAAAATACGCAATTTATGTTGAACACTAAAAGATTTAGAGCTCTGGGAACAATAGTTGAAATAATCAACAACAGGGCATGACTTTCTTTAAATTTGTCTGAGGCTGGCTGCATTCATATTACCAGTTCAGAAGTGAATCAAATCTGTTTTTTGCCTTAACGTGACAGCAGTGTGGACACAAATCCAATCTTTTCAAATCGGATGATTTTGAATTTCATATGTGGTCTATACACATGCACTGAGCAGTCTTCATCAGCAGAACAGCAGTGGAGGAACTACAATAGCTGCGAAAGCAAGCTGTCTGGCTTTTGTTTTCTCCTTCTTGACCTCATCGTGTACAGTTGACAAACTGTGTTTGTTCTCCAGAGCAAAATATGATGCACACTTTAGCGACTAGTGTGTCCAGTTAGTTGGTTTTAACATCCAAGTTGTCTCACAATTATGTTTTTTGTCAGTGATGTCGATGACTGACTCATGTGAATGCATACTGTTTCAGAGGACAGATGTGTTCACATTACAGTTGGACACAGTTCACTTGTGAACTGTTCATGTGAACAGTCAGGATGGGGAAAATCTGATCTGAGGGAAAAAAAAATAATGGTCCTTCCTTCACACACACCCCGACAAATTTTCCCAAACTGTCCTAATGATGCCGTGAGAAATGTAAATGTTTCTGCTTTAGCAAAGCGCCAATGCATCCCATCTCATCCTGACTCCTTCCAGAAGAAAAATAAAATATCAATAGATCAGTGACTGCAAACATCTGTGCATCTATTTGTCCTTGTGTAAGTTTTTACTATATAATGTAAAGGATTAATACTAGATTGCATCTGGAATTGCAGTCAGAGCTGCAGTTCTGGATAATTAATCACACTTTCTGACCAACCAGAATCCAGAGTTAAACCTAAATTCACATGAGAAGAACTGTAGGTGACTTTCTAATAACATATGTTTTATTCTCTTTATACTGCAGCAATTTGCCAACCAGTACAATTTTGTTGCTTGTTAAAGAATTATTTTTTTTAATTCAATTGTAGCTGCATCAACATTGTGGAACATCAAACAAGTTTAGTTCATGCTGTCTTGTTTTTGACTCTTTAAAGAGTTCTCAAAGTTAATAAAATGCAGCACAACAGAAAACTTCAGGGCTTTAGATGCAGCTTCTGTGTCTGAAGCGCTGTCCATATAGCGCTGTCCCGAGTATCAAATATTAAATAAAGGTCTCCTTTACTCATCAGAAAGCTCTACCATAGCAACAATGATGCATTTTCCTTGAGCACTTTTCGTTTTTAAAATCCAGGGGTTAAACTGTCAATTTCCACCAAACAAGTCCTTGTGAGATTAAAAAAAAAAAAAGTCTCAAAATAAGCATGTTAATACAAACTTGTAACTTGATACTACATCACAGCCGTGTTCATAGCCATGCTGTTCTAGAAAATCAGTCATGTTCTGATCAATTTTTGTGTCTACTTAAAACAGGTATACATTTTTTCATCAGTGGAGTTTGCCGATGTTATAGGTAATAAAACGTGGGCATCTTTAAACCTGGATGGATTTTACAGCTGATCTAATGAATTTAGGGTGTTTCAAAAAAAAAATTGAGATGTAAAGTATCCCAGAAACTACATAGTCTAGGCAAATGAAACTGAACAAGCTTAATGTTGAGCAATATAAGATTTATTCCTCAAAATTTGAATTAGAAATTCAAATTCCAGGGATTCCATGAATTATTTCACAAATTTTCAATATGTGCACCGCCTGAGACACAGACAGCCTTCCTCTTTGGACTTTTTGTGCCGTGTCCAAATCTGCATTGCAGTTGGTGCATTTTTAGAGAATTCTCTCATAAATGCACGCTGCACAGCTTTGTTCGACTGTGTTCGAGCGTACTCTAACACGCAAAACGGCTTTTCTTTTCTGGTGAATGGCATTTCTATACCTAAAAAGATAAACATTAAACATAAAATTTTGACCTGTTTCCACATATGCTGTTAAAATTTGAGGTCAATTGAATGAGAATTGGCAAATTTATTAGATTGTGAAATATCAAATTTTTTGAAACACCCTGTATAATCTTCTCCACACCCAGAATGAGATGCAATCAGAGTTCCAGCAGTTCTCCCCACTGTCTGGATTCTTCTTTTTCTCAGCATTTCACAGCATATGAGCATGTGAAAAATGGAATGCTAGAAGAAGGGAAAGTCATAATTAGTAGATGAGCTTCAAATCCCTTTGGCATGCTGGTGAAGCAATGCAGGCCATATGGAAAGAAAGAAGAGGGCACTTGCTTCCCACTGGAGCCTTTAATGTGGCCAGTCTGGCAAAACCAAAACAGCTGACTTCTGGGAGTCGCTGTGGTCTGTATGTTTAAATGGTATTTGATTATCCTAAGCAGAGCAAAGTATAGAAACGAGGAAGCATGTGAAATTGTGAAACTTGCCTGAATCTCCGCCAGGTGGTTTACGTGAATATCCGTCCTTCTCTCCCATGAGTGGATTCTTTGGAACCAATGGCATTATAAAACTCTACTAGCATCTTTCCCTCCTTGATGATTTGTGGTGTTGCGTTTCAGCTGGAATGCACTGAATCAAGCTAAGAATACCTTAGCCATACTCTGTGTATCTCACCCACTCTCATTTGCTCCCCCCCGGTCTGTTTCTCCTTCAGTTTACAACCACCACAGGTATTTACTAAATCCTTCTTTCATCTGTAGCTGGGTTTCGAATAAAATATTCACAAAGTAATTGAATCTCCAAGAATGTGGCAAAAAATTTTGTCCGAGTCTGTTTCTTAGCACTGATATGTGAAAATCCTGAAGATGACATGGCCAGATTAAAGAGAAAAGACTACACTATGCATGGCTACAGCATCGGTATAAAGGAGAGATTGTTTCTGTGTATTTAACAGCTGGCTAGTGAAGCAGAAGAAAAATTAGTTGGAACATAAGAGCTTAAAAATTTATTTGATTTCATCCATATCCTACGTGTTTAGTTAAGCAGTACAAAACGTCCAATAACATGTTATAAACATATTGTAATCTCATGGGTTTCATTAAAAATATTTGGACTACACACAAATGGCATAAGAAAGCTTTGAAGAATGTTCAAATGGCATTGAAACATGACTTATGGCCATAATATATTTTATATATATATATATATATATATAATCTCATTATCTCTAGCTGTTTTATCCTGTTCTGCAGGGTCGCAGGCAAGCTGGAGCCTATCCCAGCTGACTATGGGCGAAAGGCGGGGTACACCCTGGACAAGTCGCC
>JAODXR010000003.1:17335204-17347788 GCA_028877395.1 Cathorops festae
CTGAAAACGGCTTATTTGTACACAGCAGAGCAGACTAGGAAGTGAATACGGGTGAGAGGGAATTCTTGTCCCAGATCTGGATCGGCACTGTCATGAGAGCTCCATAATCTCCAGAGTGGATGTCCGGGGCGGAGCATGACACTAAGTTGATCTTTTGAGCTTTCTCCTTGAAGTATTCTCTCTTTAGAGCAATGCACATTTTTCTTAACTGTTTAGAGAGCTCTTTCTTTTCAACAGGTTCATGTGCAGCTCGTCTTTTATCTACAAGACTCAGAAATTCTTTATTGACCCATGGCTTAGTATCACATTCCTTTTGCCTCTCAGGGACAATTTCTTCAGATGCTATAGTTATAGCATCCATAATCATTTGATTGATGGCATCTATTTGTACAGATGCTGGTGGTTCTTCAAGTAGTTCGTCAAGCCGTTTACTGTATTGGGACCTTATACTGTCAGAATCTCTAAGGAATCGCACATTCGGGACATGACATGTCTTCTTCTCTTTGATCTTCTGGAAAATTTCAAGCCGTCTTCTCTGAGATGGAAACATGGTATCCATTACAACTATTTTGTGGGCTGACTCAAATGATTCACTGACACCTGGGTATGATCTGCAAATCCTTGTGGCTCTTTTAACATACCACTCACCTATGATGTAATCTAGGTGGCGCTCATACGTACCCCTTAGGGGACTTGTACATATATGTGTGCATCTGTTTTCGTAGCGAACATGGTATTCAGGATATGCAGTGAGTTGTTCTCTGACACCTCAAGCAGCTGGAAACCATTAAAGCTGGTTGGGTTTTCATTGTTGTTCCTTTTAATGCATTGCCACCTGTCACCTGAGCAGTCAGTCCCTATGGTTGTGTTAAAATCTCCACAAACAATTATAAGAGTGATGAGACTTCTTCATGTCTACCAGTGATCTTGAGAGGTTATTATAAAAGGCTTCTTTGGTTGAGTTTGCATATTTCTCAGTAGGTGAATAACAGGAAAAAAAACATATAATTTAGTTCCATGAACAACAACTTTAGCCACCAATATTCTGGCCTGTATTGAGTGTTCTACATCAACCACTTTCACATGGGGAGCTTGCACAAAAGCAACCCCTGCCAACACCCTCCCTTTCATTCTGTTGTAAAAAACCTTCCAACCCTTGAGAATAGGGTCATCAAACTAGATTTTTCCTTGACCAATGATACGGGTCTCCTGCATGCAACAGATGTCTTATTTTAGTGTCTTGGCTTTTATCATGCATTCCGCCAGCTTGCTCTCACATTTTGCTGTTCAAACATTTATAGTGCCAATGCGCACATGGTGGTAGGTGTTTGATTTGCCTTTGCCGCAGCTGGTTTTCATGGCTGCACTGGATGTTAGGAATGGGTGACCTCAATTGGTCACACTCAATAGTATATAATAAATAATATATGAATGAATAATATATGAATAAACACAAGATGTATTATATTTAGGAAACAAGATGAATGACCTTGTGGACTAATGATATTGGTATCTTCAAGAATTATTTACCTTTGATTGATCTAGCTAGACTAGACTGAAAGAGGCTACTTTACAATCTAGTTGCCAGTGACTCTGTTGGCTCTCTCAACTGCAAGGTTGAGCTCCCCAGGGTGCACCTGTCCTAAGGACGGAGGTGGAGTCTGGCTTGAGTGTAATAGGCATTTAGACTTGGCAGGACTTACAAACACTGCCTTCCAGGTCTAGCGGATACAGAACCAAAAGTTGTGCATCAACATTCCATGCACATTGTCATAGTGGACTATGTAACATGATATCCAGAAGCAGTGCTGCTCTGCAATATCTCAGCATGCAATGTTGCAGAGGTACTCTTTTGCATTATTTCCTAAGTTGGGATTCTGAAAGAAATCCTGACTCATCAAGGCACTACAATTATGTCATGCACACTGTGTGAATTGAATGAATTATTGGGGATTAAATTGATTCATACGAGTGTTTATCATTTGCAAATGGACAGGCTGGTCAAATTATTTAACTTAAGAATATATGTAGGTTCATTCACATGGATGCTAAAAATTGGGACAGGTGGCTTGACCCTCTGTTGTTTGCAGTGTGCGAGGTCCCACAAACCTCTACCGGGTTTTCTCCATTTGAATTATTGTATGGGCACAAGCCCTGTGGTGTCTTAGACATCATTAGAGAAAATTGGGAGGAGGGGCCTTCTCAAAGCAAAAAATGAAATTCAATATGTTCTTGACCTGAGAGCAAAACTCCACACATTGAATCACATAACTCAGGAGAATTTGCTACAGGCCCAAGAACATCAAACTCGCCTGTACAACAGAGGGGCACGGCTAAGGGAATTTGCACCAGGAGATAAAGTCCTTATTGTATTGCTCACCTCAAGTTCAAAATTGCTCACCAAGTGGAAAGGGCCCTTTGAGGTCACACGGCAAATTCAGGAGGTCAACTATGAGGTCAATGGCCAGATAGGGGCATGGAGGTAGGAGGTTCCTGTGGCTCTGGCAATGGTAGCTCCAGAGAGGGTGGAGGTGGGACCAGAGGTAAGTCTAAAAAGTGCAGCCCAGTTCACTCCAGTCCCCTGTGGAGACCAGCTCTCACTGTCCTTGAGAGCACAGGTAATTAGGTTGCAGGAGGAATTCTCTGATGTATTCTCACTCCTCCCTGGTCGCACTTACCTCATAAAACACCATATTGAGACTCCCCCGGGGTGGTGGTGTGCAGCCACCAATATCGGCTCCCCGAACACAAGAAAAATGTGGTTTGGGACGAACTCCAGGCTATGCTTAAGATGGGAGTAATTGAAGAGTCACACAGCAACTGGAGCAGCCTGGTGATATTGGTACCCAAGATCAATGGGTCAGTCTGGTTCTGTGTGGACTATAGAAAAGTCAATGCAGTGTCGAAATTTGATGCATATCCAATGCCTTGTATTGATGAACTGTTTGACCGGTTAGCCATGGCTCGCTTTTACTCAAAACTGGATTTAACAAAGGGATATTGGCAAATCCCCTTGAATTCATTATCCTACAAGAAAACGGCCTTTTCCACTCCATTTTACTTACCCCAATTTGTCACTGTTCCTTTTAGGTTGTTTGGGGCTCCAGCGACATTTCAGTGTCCCATGGACCAAATTCTCCATCCCCACAATGGGCATGTAGCAGCCTACTTGGATGATATAATCAACTCTCTCCCTTTTCTCTCCCTTTTGTTTATAGTAATGATTGGAAGCAGCATTTACAGCATCTTTGGGTGTTTCTGAGGTAGCTGAGGTGCACTGGGCTCACAGCAGACCCAAAGAAGTATGCAGTTGGATGGGTGGAAGTATGGTATCTGGGCTTCTACTTGGGTCATGGGCAGGTGTGCCCCCAAATTGACAAGACTGCAGTGATTGCAGCCTACCTGCAATCTAAGACCAAAAAGGGGGTGAGGCAGTTCCTGGGGCTGGCTGGCTATTATAGGCTTTTCGTGGCTAACTTTTCAAACATCACCAGCCTGCTGATTGACCTCACTAAAAAGGGGGTGCCAGATCTGGTCCAGTGAACAGAGCTGTGTGAATGGTCTTTTGGTTAAGTAAAGGCAATTTTGTGTGGGGGCCTGCTGTTGCATTCGCCTGACTTTTCTCTCCCTTTTGTTTTATAGACTGACACATCAGACAGAAGGATGGGGCCGTTTTGTCCCAGGTGATGGAGGGGGAGAAGTGTCTGGTGCTGTATGCCAGCTGCAAGCTCTCCATCGGAAAGTCAAAGTAGAGCACAGTAGAGAAAGTGTGTCTGGCCATCAAATAGGCAGTCCTCACCCTCCGGTACTACCTGCTAGGATGCCAATTCACCCTGTGTTCTTACCATGCCCTGCTCCAGTGGCTCCACTGCATGAAGCATGCCAACACACAGATCAGTTGTTGGTATCTGGCCCTTCAGCCCTTTAAATTTGAAGTGGTCCACAGGCCAGGGGCACAGATGGTGGTGGCAGATTACCTCTCCCGCTGGGGGGGGGGGGTCAGCTGCAGGCTAGATGGCTCCCTGGCCTGAGTCGGGTGGTGGGGGTATGTGGCAGTGGGGGCATGGTTGAGTGTCAGCTGCGAATGGTGAGGAAGCAGGTTGAACCAGGAGGTAATGTCATGAGGTGCACCTGTGTCAAATTACTGCCTGGCTATTTATTAACCTGTGTCTTTCAGTCAGCCAGGAATGAGAGAGAGAGGGAGAACTGTGTCACCCCACATGTGTGTGTTTGTGTGCAAGCAGACATATTAATCGTGACTGAAAAGTGTCAAAAATAAAAGAACTCACCTATTCTGAAGACTGCTTCCAGTTCCTCTGTTCCCCCACAAGTTAAAGTGCTGTGACACCCACTAAGTGGATTATATACATCTCTGTTTAAAAGATGAAGTGACTGCACTATTTCCTGTATTTATGTACTGTATAATCTGCTAATATATTCTCATCCATTAATTCAAATGACATTTTAAGAAATTTCTTATTTTCTTACTTTGTAAAAAATACTATAAGCTAAATATATAGATTAAAAAAATAATTAAGCTGGCATTTTACTTGATTTTATCTATACAGACATCTACACATACAAGTGCAGAAGATGTGCAATTGTATGCATATTCTCATGTCCATTTTGTGCAGAAATGAAAGCTGCAAATGGTGGGAGATGTGTTCAAAGCACTCAGCAGCAGATGAAACAAACCATGACATTAACCACAAAGACAACCAAAAGATTTCAAAAGAAACTCAAAGAATCTGTTCCAGGGTTCCCACAGCTTTTCAGTAGTGAAATTCAATGATATCCAGCACTATCACGGTTGATAATGAGAGTCTTTTTTCATAGTATAATGCACATCAGTGCTAAATGATGTGTCTTGTAGCTGAATGGAGTTTGAAGAAAGGGCAGTAGTTACATTTTCTATCCATAGGTCCTGAGCTTGAGCATTATGAAATAGGTAACAATACAAATATTGTGTGTGTGTTTTTAAATATTGTAACAACTTTGTATGATGATTGGCCTCAAATTCTGAATGTAACAACATTGATTTCTTTGTTAAATAAGTTTAGGGAATGTCAGTCCTGTGCGCTGTGGCACGTGCACCTGAAGGTGCACCTTGGGCTGCGCACGCATCGAGCAGACTCCAGCATGCACAATGTTAACGATGTGCCCCTGAATTTAATTAAGGAGCTATTTAAGCACCTATTTAGGGACTGTGCTGATGCATGATCAATGCGAAGTATTATGATGCATCAGTATGCATTACCGAGATTTTCTACCTGTCTTTCTGATTTCTTGATTCCTGTGCCTATTTCTCATTCCCTTTCTTGCTTTGCCTCGATATCCTGTTTGCGCCTCCTCAACCCTTTTTGCCTGTTTCATGTTTTGTATTTTGCCTGTCAATTTGGACTGTTTGCCTTTGTGTATATTTATTCACTGTAAATAAACTGATACTTCTGCACTTACATCCACCTACCTCACATACCTGACTTCGTCGTACAGTGGATGCAGCAGAAGTAATGCAGTTTGCCATACCATGCATTTACCATGTTCCCGTATCTTGTCCCCTCACATTGTATTTCCAGCAGTGTTTTGTAATGGGCCTCCCGGCAATGTACTATGGAATCTATCACCCTAGGGGATTAAGACTGCAATGTATTCTAGTTTACGGGACCTTTGAAGAACCCAAGCCACCAGAACTGATCTGGGTGAGCCTCATGCTCACCTGGACAGCTGGATGAGCCCGTTGATGGGTGAAGCAGCCATGCCTTCAGAGTTCACAGACTTTCTTAGCCATGCTCCAGTTAATTTTTGAATCTTTGGAAAAAGAGGAATCCCATGATTTTTTTTGGGGGGGGGGCAATCACTCCAGTGGCTGACTCAGCAGAGGAGGCCGTCGCTCCAGAGCTCCCTCCAGTGGCCAATGCAAACACAACAGAGTAGGCTGTTGTTCCTGAGCCCCTCCTCAAGGCTGTATCTCCAGAGCTGGTTTCTCAGCCAGAACCAGCACCTGAATCAATGCCTGAACCAGAGTCTGTATCAGAACCCATGCCTAAACCTGAGACAGCTCCAGCATCTGTTCCAGTGCCAGCAGCAGCATCTTTTCCAGTTCCAGTGCCAGTGTCTGTTCCTGTTCCAGAGCCCGTGCCAGCATCTGTTCCAGCACCAGCAACTGTTCCAGTGCCAGTGTCTGTTCCAGTGTCAGCAGCTGTTCCAGTGCCAGCACCAGCATCTGCTCCAGATCCAGTGCCAGAGTCAGAGTCAGTGCCAGTGTCTACTCTTGAACCAGTGGTAGCACCAGTGTCGGAGTCAGCTCCAGTGCCAGAGCTGGCATCAAAGCCTGCGTCAATGCCTACTCCAGAGCCAGTGCCTGGGTCAGCTAGAGCATTAGAGCCTACACCAGACTCAGTGCCTGTGTCAGCTCCTTTGCCTATGCCAGAGTCAAGGCCAGTGCCAGAACATGAGCCAGTTCTGGAACCTGTGCTAGAGGAAGGTGTCGTTGTCCCACTGCCACGCAGCTATGATGACATCGTCCTGCCACCACCTGGCTATGAAGATGTCTGCATCCTGCTACCAGATTCTAACCAGGACCAAATCAATGTGCTGAAAGAGGTCGAGCCAGAGTCCAGTCCAAAGTTCACACTAGAGCCAAGTCCTGAGTCCAAACCAAGTCTAGAGTAGAAGTCAAGTCCACAGCCCAAGTCTAGTCCAGAGCTTGAGCCCCCTACTAAGCCCAAGTACAGCCTGGAGTCTGAGTCAAAGCTCACTTCCTGCCCTGAGCCCAAGCCATTTCCAGAACTCCAACCGGAGTCATCTCCAGAGCTTGCGCCAGAGTCCAGTCCAGAGCTCAAGCCATCTTCAGAGCTTAAGTCACCTTCGGAGTCCAAGCACAATTCCAGCCATGTGGCCAAGCCAGTTCCAGAACTCAAGCCTCAGTCATCTGCTGAGCTGGAGCCAGAGTCCAGCCCAAGGCTCAAGTCATCTCCAGATCCTGAATCCAGCCCTGTGGCCAAGCCAGTTCCAGAACTCAAGCCTCAGTCATCTGCTGAGCTGGAGCCAGAGTCCAAACCAAGGCTCAAGTCATCTCCAGGGCCAGAATCCAGCCCGGAGCTTGAGTCCACCTTCAGTCCTGGATCTGAACCAAGTCCAGGACCCAAGTCAAGTCCTGAGTCTGAGAATGATTCCAACCCAGAGCCCAAGTCAAGTCCAGAGCTCAAACCCAGGAGAGTCAGGAGTCCAAATCTTGTCCTAAGCCTGGGCCCAAACCTGAAGGCATGCCTTGGGCTGCACGCACGACGAGTGGACTCTAGCACATGCACTGTTAACAATGAGCACCTGAACTTAATTAAGGAGCTATGTGTGCACCTATTTAAGGACTGTGCTGATGCATGATCAGTGCGAAGTATTACAATATGTCAATATGCATTACTTAGCCTTTCTACCTGTGTTTCTGACTTCCTGGTTTCAGTGCCAGTTTCTCGTTCCCGTTCTTGCTTTACCTCAATAACCTGTTTGTGCCTCGCCTGATCCATTTTGTCTCTTTCACATTTTGGATTTTGCCTGTCGATTTGGACTGTTTGCCTGTGTGTATATTTGTTCACTGTAAATAAACTGATACTTTTGCACTTACATCCACTTACCTCGCGTACCTGACAGGGAATATGTGCTTGGCTCTCTACAGCCTATAACTTTCCTTTCCTGCATGTTTTAAGTTGTACTGAAGTCAGGTTGTGTAATGGTACAATGTTAGTGAGCAAGTAATAATTTTATATCTACTAATATTTAACTCCATTGAGAGAACAACACTACATGATCTGTTCACACACAATGCACACAAAGAAAGGAGTACCTCTTTGAAGTTTTTTTCCACAGGGCATTTAGGTAATTCAGGGTCCTTAAATGTATATAATTGCAGATCTCACTGCACATATCTTACTCACTCTGCATGTTTTAATTGTATTTTTCTGCATACTGTACCTTATTCTATTATAGTTTGTCTATATACAAGAGTTCCAGACTGAAAACTCCTTTTCTGTATGGTTCTGTAAGGAATAAAACACTTTGGGTTTGCTGCCATAGAAAGATGACTGGTACGACCTTGGAGTTAATTATCACGCTGTAACAGGATGTCATGAAGTGTGGCATTTGTCCTATACTGCAGCAATTTGCAAAGAATTATGTTTTTTTTTTACTTTTTTAAAGGTCACATCATATTTTTCATCTGTTTATAGTTACAATTAATTTTGGAACAACTATAAAACAAGTTACAGCTGCAGTCAGAACTTTATATACAGGGACATGAATGGCATCATGAACATGAATGCCATGGCAATATTAGGATTTTAGTGATTTCTTTGAATTGTTAATTTTTTGTGGTGGAGTAAAAAAAATGGTGCACAAATTTGAATTTATTTTTGGTTTTCTGAAATCAAAACAAGGTCAAAATTATATATCCAGGGTCAAATAATTTCCATACATCCACTTATACTGTTAATTTGATGGTGCTGAAAGTTCCAAAATGTCTTTTAATTTGCCAAGGCCCAGGCCTCCTCTTAACTTCATGTTAATAATCATGATTGATTACAGCTGGTAGCTTCTCTGTGCCAGGATAAAAAGAGTTTGTTTGACAGCACTCTGGTTTGACCAACAGATAGTACAAGGGGAAAGTTCAAGGAGCTCAGTGCAGATCTGAGAAAGCACATCATAGATTTACACAACTCAGGAATGACTCCTGGAAAAAAAAATCTAAACAACTGCAGATTCCAAGCCACTTTGCTGGAAGAAAACCCAAACTGTCCCCCTCAGCTGAGAGGAAATTTGAAAATGGTCAGGAGCAACCCAGGCACCACCAAGGCACAGGCCTGCCATGAACTGGAAGCTGCTGGAACTCCAGTGTCTGCAGTCAAGCGAGTTTTACATCACCATAGACTGACAGGTTGCCATCTAAGAAAGAAGCCTCTGTTCCAAAATTGACACCTTCAAGCTCAACTAAAGTTTGCAGCTGAAATATGGACAAAAAAAAAGCCTTCTGGAGAAAAGTTCTATGGTCAGGTGAGATAATGATTGAGTTATTTTGCCACAATTACCAGCGGAATAAAAGTATCAACTCTTAAGCATGGTGGTGGTAGCATCATGCTCTGGGACTGTTTTACTGGCAGTGGAATCAGTGCATTGAACAAAATGGATGGAATAATGAAGAACCTCTGATTTCTTTAGTATAACCTCAAATCATTGGCGAGATGGTTGAAACTTGACACAATTGGGTGTTCCAATAGGACAGTGACCCCAAATACACATCAAAGCTGGTTGTGAAAAAGTGGATAAAGCAGGCTAACATTAAGCTTAAAAAAAAGCTCTGACTTCAACCCTATCGAAAATATATGGACTGTGCTTAATAGTCGGGTTTGCACCAGGAAACACCAATATTTAAAAGCACTCTACAAATTCTGCCAAGAAGAGTGGTCAAGTAAGCAACCAGAATTCTACCATAATCTTGTTGATGGCAACCAAAAAAGCATCTGGTCAAGATGAAACCTAATAAGTGTCAGTTCTATGTGCTGTGGCACGTGCACCTAAAGGCGAACCTTGGGCTGCACATGCGTCGAGTGGACTCCAGTGCACGCATGAACTGTATTAAGAAACTATGTGCACACCTACTTAAGGACTATGCTGATGCACAGTCAATGCAAAGTATTATGCTACATCTGTACACATTACTGAGCCTTTCTACCCATGTTCTTGATTTCCTGTTTTCCTGATTCTTATGCCTGTTTCTCATTCCCGTTCTCACTTTGACTCTGATATCCTGTTTGTGCCATGCCTGACCCTTTTTTTTGTTTCACATTATTGATCTAGCCTGCCATTTTGGATTGTTTGCCTGTGTGTATTGCTGCTCACTGTAAATAAATTGATACTTCTGCACTTACATCTGCCTACCTCACGTATCTCACAGGATACTTTGCCATACAATGGATGTAGCAGAAGCTTTTCAATATGCCATTCCATGCGCTTCTGGGTCTCTCTGTCTCAGCCCCTCACCTTGTATTTTTGGCTGAAGTTTGACTGGAGTCCCCTGGCATCCCACTACGGAATATATTACCCTAGGGGATTCAGACTTCAGTGTGAGTTTTTCTATGAGGACATCCAAGAGCCTAAGCCCCCTGAACCCATCTGGGTAAGCTTTATCCTAACATTTATTTCTGGATGAGCATGCCAGTGAGTTTATTATTTGATCCAAGTCGAGCACCCATGCCTTTGAAGCTCACAGACTTTTTTTTTTGCCAAGCTCAAATTAATTTTTGAATCAATGGAAAAGGAGGAATCCCATGATTTTTTTTTTTGGCGGGGGGCAATCATTCCGATGGCCAATGCAGCAGAGGAGGCCATTGCTCCAGAGCACCCTCCAGTGGCCAATGCAGTGGAGGAGGCTGTTGCTCCAGATGTCCCTCCAGTGGCTGACTCAGTGGAGGAGGCCGTCACTCCAGAGCTGCCTCCAGTGGCTGACTCAGTGGAGGAGGCCATCACTCCAGAGCTCCCTCCAGTGGCCAATGTAGAGACAGCAGAGGAGGCTGTAGTTCCTGAACCCCTCTTAGAGGCTGTCTTTCCAGAGCTGGTTTCTGAGCCAGAACCAGTACCTGAATCAATGCCTGAACCTGAGCAAGCACCAGCATCTCTTCCAGTGCCAGTGCCAGCATCTGTTCCAGTGCAAGCAGTGCCAGTGTCAGCATCCATTCCAGTGCTAACTCCAGCATCTACTCCAGAGCTAGTGCCAGTGCCAACGTCAGTGCCTGCTCCAGTGCCAGAGTCAGCACCAGTGTCTGCTCTAGAACCAGTGCCAGAGTTGGAGTCAGAGTCAGTGCCAGTGTCTACTCCAGAACCAGTGCCAGAGTCAACACCAGTGTCTACTTCAGAACCAGTGCCATAGGTGGAGTCAGAGTCAGCACCAGTGTCTGCTCCAGAACCTATGCCAGTGTCAGAGTCAGCTCCAGTGCCAGAGCCAGTGTCAGAGCCTGTCCCAGTGTCTACTCCAGAACCTATGCCAGTGTTGGAGTGAGCTCCAGTGCCAGAGCCAGCATCAGAGCCTGCATCAGTGCCTACTCCAGAGCCAGTGCCTGGGTCAGCTAGAGCATCAAAGCCTATGCCAGAGTTGGCACTTGCACCAGCTTCAGTGCCAATGCCAGAACCAGAGCCTGTTCCAGGACCTGTGTCAGAGGATGACAGAGCGTCCTCTGCCTCAGCTGGCTATGAAGAAGTCATCAACCTGCCACCAGGTCCTAACCAGTACTGAAGCAACACACTGACAGAGTTCGAGCCCATGCTTGAGTCCAGTCCTGAGTTCAAACTAGAGTCAAGTCCTGAGTCCAAGTCAAGTCCTAAGTCCAAGCTACATCCAGAGTTCAAACTTGAGCCAAGTCCACAGTCCAAGTCAAGTCTACAGTCCAAGTCAAGTCCAGAGCTTGGCTTGGACACAGGGCCATACAGCCTGGAGTCTGAGTTGAAGCTCACTTCCTGCCCTGAGCCCAAGCCAGTTCCAGAACTCCAACCTGAGACATCTCCAGAGCTTGAGCCAGAGTCTAGTCCAGAGCTCAGGCCATCTCCAGAGCTTAAGTCATCCCCAGAACCCAAGTCATATTCGGCGCTCGAGCACAATTCCAGCCCTGTGTCCAAGCCAGTTCCAAAACTCCAGCTTGAGTCATCTCCTGAGCTGGAGCCAGAGTCCAACCCAAATCTCAAATCACCTCCAGAGCTCAAGCCAAGCCCTGTGTCCAAGCCAGATCCAGAGCTCAAGCCTGAGTCATCTCCTGAGCTGGAGCCAGAGTCCATCCCAAAGCTCAAGTCATCTCCAGCACCTGAATCCAGCCCAGAGCTTGAGTTCACCTTCAGTCTTGAGTCTGAGCCAAGTCCTGATTTCAAGTCAAGTCCCAAGCTCAAGCCCACTCCTAGTCAAGAATTCAAGTCTTGTCCTGACCCAGAGGCCAAACCCTCACTGGAGCCAAGTATGATGGATTCTCACTCCCAGTGGGAGCTCTTTGGGAGGGGGTTCTGTCAGTCCTGTGCACTGTTGTGTCTGCACCTGAAGGTGAGCCTCAGGCTGCACACACATTGAGTGGACTCCAGTGCGCACCTGAACTCTATTATGGAACTTAAAGGGGAACTGAAGGCAATTTTTTATTATCAAAATTCTATTTTTCATTTTAAAAAATGTAGGAATACATTTCTGACAGCTATTTTGTCACTGCCATGCTATGTCATATATCAATCAATATGTCAAAGCAATGGCTATAAATGAGATCCATTGAGACCTGTGTGAGACCTGTGCAAGATTTTGTAGGACCAAAGTAAAATGTACAGTGGAAATCAAAGTGACCAACATCTGCCAACATTGTCAAAAGATGCATGCACCCTCCTTCGAATGCTGATGTAATCAAGCTGGAAGTTTTCCCTGTGTTCAAAATCGCTCCCTACTCACTATATAGGGTACTATATAGTGGGGATGCCATTTTGAAGTGCTGTCCAAAACCTTAGTGAGGATTATGTGGGAAATGTGCTCAGTATAATATGTATTTATCACAAAAATACATGCATGTATTTAT
>JAODXR010000003.1:17954690-17964927 GCA_028877395.1 Cathorops festae
ATGTTTATGTACAGCACTTTGAACTGCTCATGTACGAAATGTGCTATATAAATAAATGTTGCCTTGCCTTGTTGCCTAAAAAACTGAGGTTGCAGTGAGTATGTGTGTGGTTGCTTTTGGTGCTGGAGCAGTGTCCTAGGAAGTGAAGTGCAGGCTGGATGGCTGGCTTTTGCTTGCTGGAGCATCTCTGATGTGTCTGAAGGAGCTGCTGGCCATGGCATGTTGGATGCTCTCATCCCCACTGTCTAGAGGAACAGAAAGTAGGCATAAAGATAATTTACATGGCAAGAGTGAGCTTACTTGTCTGTGATCTGTAGCATTGCCTTTTTTCCATCACATCCATACCACCGGTGGTGCTGACAGGCCACAGCAGAGCATTGCGAGGTGGATGGCAATGTCCATACAGCAACACCAGAGCAGCAGAGCAAGGAATGCTTGCTTATTTGAAAGTGCATGCCACCAGTACATCACCACAGTACCCACCCACCCCCCAGCTCCAAGCCTGCAACATTGGGAGATAGGGGCAGGAACAAAAACTTCCTGGAGAGGCTGTCTGCATTGTTGTGCTGGATCCCAGCATGATGTTTGACCTGAAATGAAAAGTCTTGTTGAGAAAAAAAAAACACCTAGTTACCCAGTTGTTGGAATCTTTGAATTGGGACATCCACTGGAGCAGCACATGGTCTGTTACCAGTGTGATGTGGCGTCCTACCAATTAGTAGCACAGTTCCTCCACTGCCCATTTGCCAAGGCTTCTTGCTCCACAGCAACATAATGCTGCTCAACTGGAGTCAGCTTATGGCTGGCAAACACAGTGGAATCTCTGTTGAAGACTTGAGAAAGAACACTGCCCAGGCCCATCTCCAAGGCATCCATGCAAACCAGGAAAGGGAGGCTGAAGTCCAGGTTTATTAGCACTGGAGAACTGGTTAGTGCTACTATGAGGCACCGGAAGGCCTGTTCAGTCTCCTCATTCCACTGCACTCACACTGGCTCACCTTTTCTGGTGAGATCTGAAAGGGGTGAGGCTAAAGAGGAGAAATGAGGGACAAATCATCTTTAGTACCCTGACAACCCCAAGAAGGCACATACCTGTACCTGGTGTTTGGTGGTGGGACAGAGAAAACATCCGATGGCTTTCACCTTCAACTCCTGTGGTTTCAGTAGGTCTCAGCTGATGCAATAGTCAAGGAACTGTGCTTCCATGAGCCCCAGATGATGGGGGTTGGTGGTCAGCCCAGCTCTATAGAGTTCAGAGAGCAGCTTCCTGAGATGGTGTAGATGGTACTGCCAGGTGCTTAAGTGAGTGACCACATCATCTATGTAAGACACTGGTGGCAGGGCTGCAAAACAACATCCACGAGCATCTGGAAAGTCGCTGGGGCCTCATGGAGTACAAAAGGGAGAATCCTACAGTATACTGCCAGTAGTCACTAGCAGTGCTAAAGGCAGTGTTTGGCCTGATGTTGGGTGTGAGGGACTCTTGCCAGTAGCCCTTTGTCAGGTCCAGTGTGGAGATGAACCAGGAGATGAGCCCCAACCTTTAGGTGAGGTCATCCACTGGACAGAGGGACAGAAGCTGCTGTGAGAGCAGGATGGGGCTCAACCCAACATTTCAACAAGCTTATGTCATATAGTTGTGTTGGTGCATGCTTAGTCATGACTGCTGCAGGCAGTAGTTGGCTGGGCCTACTCTTTCCACCCCAGTGTAGGGCCTTGCCAACATGCCAGAACCTTGCAGTTAACACTGGGGTAGAGCAGGAGCACACGGTCACTGGGATTAAATTCCCTAAGTTAGGCAGGATGGTGGTACAGTAGTTATGGCATTGCTCAGCCTTGGCTGCTTATAGGTACTCCTTCACAATTGGTGTGACCTTATCAATGTAGGTGTGCATGTCTTGAAAAACACTTAATTACTGACTTGTATGGTTGCTCCTCCCAGGTCTCTCTGGCAATGTCAAGCAGGCCACTGGGCCTCCTGTCCAACAGGAGTTCAAAGTGGGTGAACTTGGATGATGCCTGAGGAGAATCCCATATGGCAAAGGAGACATAGGGCAAGAGTAGGTCCCAGCCTCACCCTTCTTCATCTACTACCCGGTAAAGAATCTTCTTCAGAGTTGTTCCACCAGAATGTCTGTTTGCAGATGGTAGGCCAGTGTCTATACATGTTTAATCTGCAGCAGCTGGCACAGATCAGCCATCAGTTTAGAAATGAAGGGTGTGCCCTGGTCAGTGAGCATGTCTTTTGTGATTCCCACCTGGCTGAATAGGAGGACCAGTTCTTTTGTGATGTCCCTTGAGGTAGCTTTATGGAGGTGGACAGCCTTGGGATACCTATTCATACAGTCTGCCAATACTGGTATGTATTCATGGCCCTGGATGGACTTAGGTAGTGGCCCTAGCAGGCCTATGCCCACTCACTTAAATGGAACATTGATGATGGGCAATGGGATGAGGGAGGCAGGTGTGGGTTTGTATGGGGATGTCTATTGACACTGGGGGCACTGCTGGACAAAGGTCATCACTTTGGCTGCCATGCTGGGCCAGTGAAAATGGCCCTGCAGCGTCTCTAGGGTGTTGCAAGCTCCCAGGTGGCCCCCAAGCAGATGCATGTGAGCCAGGTACATGACAGTGTCAACCATAGCTTGGAAGATGACCAGGAGGTCAAAGGATTCACTGTGTCACTGGCAGCAATAATATAGCAATCCTTTTTTTTTTTTTACCAGAAAATAGGCCATTGGAGCTCACCTTCTAGGTACTGCCTCAGTCCTTCTACCTCTAGCACCTGGCCCCAGCAGTGCTTCAGGCAGGCAACCATTTTTTTCTCATTTTGTCTCTCATAGTTGAGGTATACCTATGATGAAAATTACAGGCGCCTCTCATCTTTTTAAGTGGGAGAACTTGCACAATTGGTGACTGACTAAATACTTTTTTTGCCCCACTGTAACTATCAAAATCCTTATACTAGAGTTACTGAATAGCTTGCATTGGAAAATAATAACATTTTATTTTCTCCAAATTTAAACCGAATTTCTGCATATGCCAGTTTTCAACAATGATGTGCAACATCAACATCTGAACAGGTATCTCTTTTTAAAGCCATGTTCAGAGTAAGGCATTGTGAATTGAGACTTATTGACCAATGACATTCATGCATTTTTTGTATCCCACACTAAAATTGAGTGGTTTCCCAACATTGTTAATGGTTTAAGGAAAACAACAACAAACTAGTTTTGTCATAACTGAAAGCATTTGCATTTTTGGAAATAAACTCCCTTTAAAACCCATTGAAACTATTATATTGTTCACTCAAAGTGACTGTACAAGATGAACTGCTTTTTCTGAGCAATTATTTTCTTACAAGAACAAGGTAACACTGAACAAGCCTTCCATACAATTATGTCCTCTAGGCACACAGGTATGTGTGCAGTATCTGCTCTACATTGTTTCATCACCATCAGACAGGTCTTCTGGACAATCATCTTCATCAACACCACTGATCATTTCATCTTCATTCGCCTGGAAATTCTCACAGTTCATCCATTTGCATATGTCTGTACAAGGCAAACTAGCATTTAAGCAAAAGCTTTTACCTTGTGCACATTTTCCCACCCTGCAGTTGCAGCTCACAGATTGCACAAGAGTTTCTGGAGCCAACGGTTGGGTAGTCATGGGGAAGCCATGGCCTAATGGTGAGACAAGCAGCTTTGGGACCAAAAGGTTGCTGGTTCATATCCCTGGACCAGCAGGAATGGATGAAGTGCCCTTGAGCAAGGCACCTAACCTGCAATGGCTCCCCAGGCTGTTCTGGGTATGCTGTATGCCACTCTGGATGAGTGTCTGCTAAATGACTGTAATGTAATGTAGTCCATACAATGTATGTCCCTTGTCCAGTTCTCAACCATATCCAGTGGGTGATAGCACAAGTCTCTGGTGCTGTAAAGCCCTCTTGTGCACTGCAGCCTGATAACTGCACTGCTTGCAATGTTGGGTCAGTGAATCTTTACAGGGTGCAAGCTTTGTTCCCTTGCTGAAAAAGAGCAAAAATCTTGTATCAGACATAATTTATTTTGTGGGCTTTATGACTACACAGGAGGCAAACAAACTTTTCCAGTGAATTCAGTATGTTGTCTTCAATGCAGAACTAATTTCCCAGATTTGTGAATACATTCTGGTATTGGGGGTTATCTTGAAGAACATGCAGTGCTCTGTGCTGTCCCTTCCCATGCAAGGCGCTTGTTGAATTATATCCTGTGAAGACATACAGTCCAGCAAGATATCTACAAAATACTCCACCCAACTTGCTTTGCATCCATTTCAGGTCTCTGCTTCTACTTGTACTTTCTTACCAGTCATGAAGAAGACACGGTCACTGAAGCTTTCGAGAATGCTAAGGCTAATGATGGTAACATCTGTATCTGGGCTCCAGATTATGATTCTGGAATGTGATGTACTAGCATGCTTTGCAAGTAGAAGAAATCTGGTATCTGCCTCTTCGTGATCACAGAAAAGATCTTTGCACCCAGCTGCCTCACAAATGTCTTGTTTCCAAGTTAAACAATGTAGTGTGGAACCCAAAATCAGGCTTCTTTTCCTGTATGTCTGCATACAACCTTCGGCTTACCAACCTTTCTGCTATGTCTTTGTTTTTTCCATGAAGAGTGATCCACTTTTTTGAACAATCTACAATCTTTGCCCATTGCTCATCTGTAACAATTTGTGCTTTCTTGGCCATAACGCAATTAAAGTGCACAAAACACTTTGGATTTATTGGAGAATCTCTGGTCTGCAGTGTCATTTCATCAGCTGATTGACCTATGACATTCCAGTAGAATATGATTGGATAAATTGCATCACATAGTGCCTGCATCCAGATATATTCATCCATTCAACAGCTTACAACAGTAAACAGTGTTCACTTGTGTTGGAATATTTAGACCTGATTTTGATTGAAAATTACACAAATTTGACATTCAGTTGTGTGGAGAACTTTTCAGAATTTCAATCTTCATCAAACAGTGCCTTCCAAACCAAAGAGGTCTCTTAGACCCAAGTGGATTGGAGCAAGTTTACAAGCTACAATTCACACTATATGGCCTAGTAACTTTCAATTATACATTGCAAAACTGACATTATGGGCAAAACTTTTTGTGTCTGTCTGTCTGTCTATGTATTTATGCAAATTTATTTTTGTTTATACAGTAACAATATTTTATAAATGGAGGGGGGAACATCTGTTTTTGGAAATTCTGCCTGTATCAGTCAAGACTGCAAATTCCTTCACAGCCACACATGATGCAACTGCGAGGCCATAGATTTCTGAAAAGAATTCGTGCAGGAATATTATAGGAATCTTGGAGAAAATGACATTGATATATGAATAAAGATGAATAAAAATAGCAGAGAAAATGGATATATAGGCTGCAGCAGTTCTATTTAGAAAAGACATACAAAAGAATGAATATCCAGTTGAATACATCATTGCTACGCCTCCACCATGGCTATTCATATGAGAGGCTTTGTACATAAAGGAAACCTGGAGCAGGGTTAAGTATGTACTCCGCAGGTCTTATCTGTACTGAGAATTGAGAAAGAATCTGAATTCTATATATTTTAATTGTATATGTCACATTAAATAACAATTCCTTCTGTGGTGCATTTCATAAATGTACACGGACAAGCTAAAAAAAGTTGAAGTTTAGATTTAAATAAGCAAATACTTAAAAGCCTTTCATTGGATAATTACTGCAGTAATTAATACATTTAAACTGGCAAGAATTATTTTAACCCAAACTGATGCAGTGAGTAGCTTCTCATTTATTCTCATTGTGTCCCATGATCATGAAAAAGAGGTTACTGTTTCAGAAGGGTCAAATTATTGTATTGGATCAAGAAAAGAAAACAACTAAGGAGATTGCTGAAATGACTGGAATTGGGTTAAGAACTGTACAATGTATTATTAAAACCTGAAAGGATAGTGGCGAACTGTCAACTTCACAGAAAAAATGTGGTTGGAACAAAATCTTGACTGACTGTGATTGGCAATCACTTAAGCGCTTGGTGAAATCAAATTGTAAAAAAAAAAATCAACATGGCTATGTTTAGTAGTGAAAGAGAATTCACACACACACACACACACACAGAGTGATGAGAACTCACAGGATTGGCACTAAATAGGTGTGTCCATTAGACAACCACTTGTTAATGAAGCTAATAGGAATAAAATACTTCAGTTTGTTAGGGAGCATAAAGATTGGACTCTGGAGCAGAGAAAAAAGGTCATGTGGTCTGATGAGTCCAGATTTACCCTGAGTGATGGGTGTGTCAAGATAAGAAGGAAAGCACATGAAGCAATGAGCACATCATGCATAGTGACCACTGTACAAGCCTCTGGAGGCAGTGTTATGATCTGGGGTTGCTTCAGTTGGCCAGGTTGAGGCTCAGCAATGTTATGGGGCAATAAAATGAAGTCAGCTGATGAATTTAATGCACTGAATGACCAGGTTTTCACACTAATGGCTTTTTCTCTTCCATGATGATATAGCCATGTTCTGAGACAACAATACTATGATTCCTCAATCTAGATTTCTGAAAGAGGGGTTCAGGGAGCACAAGGAATCATTTTTATACGTAAATTGGGCAGAGTCCTGTCTTTGGGATGTGATGGAGAAGACTTTACAGAGTGGTTCAACTCCAAATTAATGCAACTCTGGATGGAAATTTTGGAGAGTTGTGACATTGCACAAGTTTGTCAATACAATGCCATGGAGAACATCTGCCATAATCTAAGGTAACGGCAGCCCAACAAAATATTAGAGTCCACGACTTACAGGCAGTGTACATTTCTCTTTGTACTTGTTACGGGCAAGATTTGACTTTACATCTCATTCTTTTTTTTTTTTAATCTGAATGCTTAATAGGAATGTAGCTATTCCAGTAAAACATAACTTTATATTTACATGGAGTTAAATGAAATGGAATCAAAATTGAAGATATGATCAGTAGCTATTTTTATTACGGTCTACTTGAATAGAAAAATTCCTATTTAGCCAATGAACATTTGCTAGAAAGCTAACCTTAGCATAGTCCAGCTAGCTACAAGTTACACCAGATGATGAGTGTGTCATGCTCCACCCCAGACATCCACTCCAAAGATTTATTATCTCCCAGCTCAGTGCTAATCCAGATACGGGATAAGACTTCCATCTGGCCTGTATTCACTTCCTGTTTTTCTATGTTGTGTATTTAAATGCCGTTCTCAGAAGGGGACTTTACCAGAACGTCGTATTGTTTTTTCATGTAATCTCTGCACCCTTATTGTTTCTTGAATTTCTGCTCTCTGTTTTGCCTGTTCATTGTCACAGTTTTTTGCACTCACATCTTACCTTTATTTATGTTTTTTTTTTTTTTGCTGTTTTTTGTCTCCAGTTTTTTTGTCAGGATTCTTTTTCATGCTAGCATTTTTGTCCTCACCTGCCTCATTTTTTGTCTGGATTATTTTGCTACTTTTGTTCGTTTACTCTTTGACTTCAATTAAATAATTTTTTACTTATTGGATTTTCTGGTCTGTGTTCTGCTTTTGGATCCAAACTCACCACATCTCACCACCCCTAACAGTATGTTCTGGCCAACATGGATCCAGCAGAACTGAACCATTGGAGAATGGCTATGCAGCAGCAAGGAGCCCTCCTCGGGACCCACCAAAAGGAACTCAAGCAGATCACCCAGAACCTGGCCACCCTGTCCAACTTACTCAATCTTCTAGCCACACAACTCCAGCACTCCCAAGCCATGCCTACCCCTGCCCAGCTGCCTCCTTCACCTCCCGCCACCACCGCTCGCCATGAACCGAGACTTCCTTCCCTTCAGCCCTACTGCAGGGAATCCGGTACCTGCAAATCTTTTCTGTCTCAGTGTTCACTGATCCTGGAGCTACAACCTATGGCTTTCCCCACAGAACACTCCCAGATAGATTAGGTCATCATGCTCCTCACTGGCCAGGCCAGGGAATGGGGAACAGCGGTCTGGCATGCCGACGTGTCCTTTTGTTCCAGCTTCAAGGAGTTCTCTGAGGAAATGAGGCGAACATTCAACTACTCCCTGTCTGGTCAGGAAGCACCTAGGGAGCTCATGGAGCTGCGGCAGGGGCCCCGATCTACCTCGGACTATGCCATCGAGGTCCAGACATTGGCGGTGTCATGCGACTGGAATGAGAGTGCCCAGGTAGAAGCGTTCCTACATGGTTTGTCTGACGTCATCAAGGACAAAATGCTATCTCGGGAAATGCCATCGGACCTCGCCACTCTCATGGACCTCGCCAATCATATCGTTGTTCGGGTCCTACAACAGAGAAGACAGAAGAGCCGCCTCAGCTTCAACTCCTCTCCACCTCCCGCCTCGTCTGTTGAACCTATGCAGGTAGATCGGGTATGGGTGTCAGCGGAGGAATGACTGCGCTGGCGAAACATGGGCCTGCTTCTACTGCGGTCAGCAAGGACACATCTGCCGAGCCTGCCTGCTATAAAGGATGAGCCCACCAGTGAATCAAGGGGCCCTGGTGGGCAATGCTTGGAACCAGTCCCCTGCTGACTGACCTCGTTATCATCACACACAACAACCGGCATCACCAGGCACTCGTCGACTCGGGGGTGGACGGGAACCTGATCTGCTCCACCACTGGCAAGGATCTCAGAATCCTGTTACTCACCCTCGAGGTCCCTCTCACTGTCCTGACACTCAATGGCACTGGCTTGACCACCATCACTCACCTCACCACCCCGCTCACCCTAAGAATTTCAGGCAGTCACTCCAAAACAATACAACTTCATGTGATGAACAACACATGTTCCCGTTATTCTTCGACTACCCTGGTTGATGCAGCACAACCCCCACTTAAACTGGACTGATCACACCATCTTAGGCTGGGGTCCTTCCTACCTGGACTCCTGCCTGAACTCCACTCTGCCTCCCAAGCCACCCAAGGGACGCCTCTACTCTCTCTCACCCGCTGAACAACAGGTCATGGAGAAATACATCACAGAGTCACTGGCAGCTGGGATCATCCACCCTTCCTCCTCTCTAGCAGGGGCAGGGTTCTTCTTCATCAAAAAGAAGGACAAGTTACTCCGTCCCTACATTGATTATCAAGATCTCAATGCCATCACAGTCAAGAACCGCTACCCATTACCACTCATAACCACAGCCTTCACATTACTCCAGGGAGCTAAGGTGTTTACTAAACTGGACTTGCACAATGCCCATCACCGAGTTAAGATCAGGGAAGGGGACGAGTGGAAGACGGCCTTCGACACCAACACAGGCCACAAGTACCTCGTAGTCCCTTTCAGCCTGACCAACGTGCCTACGGTATTCCAGGTGCTAGTTAACGACATCTTAAGGGACTTCCTTAACACCTTTGTCTTCGTATACCTGGATGACATCTTGATTTTCTCTCGCTCCTTGGAGGAACATCGGGGTCATGTCCGGTAGGTCCTCCAATGCCTGCTAGAAAATAAACTGTTCATTAAGGCAGAGAAAAGCGAGTTCCACCAAAGCTCTGTCTCATTCCTGGGGTTCATCATCACTCCAGCAAAGATTCAAATGGATCCCCTCAAGCTGGAGGCAGTTGCAGACTGACCCACCCCATCTTCGAGCTCTTCCTAGGATGCGCCAACTTCTACAGGCGCTTCATTCACAACTTCAGCATGGTGGCTGGACCTCTCTCAGCCCTGACCTCGGCCAAGACTCAATTCAAGTGGGGGGAAGAAGCAGAGAAACCTTTTCCACGTTAAAGCACAGGTTTACCACAACACCCATTCTCACCATACCCGAACCAACCAAGCAGTTTATTGTCGAGGTCGACGCTTCTGAGTCAGGGGTTGGAGCTATACTATCCTAAAGGGCCAGTGACGACAAGGTCCATCCATGCTACTCCTTCTCCTGCCGGCTATCCCCAGCTGAATGGAATTACAATATCGGCGACTGAGAACTACTGGCTGTTAAACTAGCCTTGGAGGAGTGGATGCACTGGCTCGAGGGGTCGGAGCTCCCCTTCCTATCCAGGATGTTCTCTTCCCACCAAGAGGAGTCCAAGCCGCCCGAGACCATCCTTCTTCCATGCTGCCTGTTGGGAGCCACCATTCTAGAGGTTGAGACACTCGTGCAGAAGGCCCTGGAGCAGGACCCCAGTGAAGGTAACCCCAACAACATTCCTCCTAACCATCTGTTTGTTCCCTGT
>JAODXR010000003.1:18320945-18333371 GCA_028877395.1 Cathorops festae
CTATAGTTTAGAGAACTATAGTATTACTACAGTGCAGTCCTATAGTGATGAAAATACCATCAAAATCCTATAGTCATCAGGACTATAGTATTACTATAGTATATGACTACAGGACTTTTTCATAAGGGAAACGCTGTTTCAAAGGGTTGTGTTATTGAAGTGAATATTAAAATCTCCGACAACTAAAGCTTTGTCTAAGGAAATAGCCATATCTCAGATAAAATCTGCAAATTCAGAAAGAAACTCAGAATATGGCCCCAGAGGCCTGTAAATAATAAGTAATGGAATTAACTGGGTAGACCTATTTTTTGAGGCCACATACATTATATTAGTATGAAGAACTTCAAAATTTAAATTTATAACTAGGTTGTGTTACACCTAGATAATAATTATAAATATATTATAATATAAATTATTTCCTGATGTGGATGGAGCACAGAAGCATGGCAGGTGAGAGTTGATGTTTACACAAACTTTATTGAGCTTTTCAGCTTTATTTCACTCACACAGCACTTCCGCAATAGTGCATGCTGAGATATTGCAGAGAGGCACTGCTTCCGGATATCACATTGCATAGTCCACCAGAACTAAAGTAAAACAATATCCCCATGCTGACCAATCTAATGGCCTGACGAAACCCATCCCAATTCGCTCAAACAGTGTCTCGATTAGAGGAAGAGGGTGCAACAGCACTTTTGGAGTGGTTGCAGGATTTACTAATTGGCATTCACGGAATGCCACACACCACCAATGGACATCCCTGCAAATTCTTAGCCAATAGAATCGGGCCATTATTTGGGATGGTGTTTTATTTTGCCCCAAGTGTCCAGCCATGGGATTAAAATGAGCCGCATGGAATACAATTTCCCTATGGCTCTTTGGGATTAACAGCTGGGTTATTCATTCATTAGTTTGAGTGTCCTGCTTCATTTGGTAGAATCTATCTTTTTTAATAGAAAAATGGGGGAAGGTTAGTGCCGTGCTTGGCTGAAGAGTTTGACCATCGATTATTCTCACTTGGTCAAATGCATGCTGCAGAGTTTTGTCTCACGACTGCTCTAACAGGAAATCCCCAAGGGAATCCCCGAGAGAAGGAGGAGGAGCAGGATGCTCCTCACTCTGATGCGGTGTTGACGTAGACAGCTCTGTGACAGCTTCTCCAGTCAATGCCACACCGGGATCTTCCCGTGATCTACTAGTGCAGGACCTACTTCATGTTAGATATTCCATCAGTTTTTTAAACCCTGGTCAATCAGTACCCAGAATCAATGAGTGGGTGAGATGAGGACTAACCGCCACCTTTACTCTATGCATTTGGCCCTGGAATAGAATACAAAGAGACACTAAGGGGAAATTGTGAACATCCCCATGCACACAACACTTTTACCACTTGTGCTCTCCCCAATGCCTCACCTTGCACCAGGTGTTGGTGAATTGAGGTCTGATTACAACCGGAATCTACCAAAGCGTGATATGTATCCCCTTGAACACTTACCGGTATGCGATATGTTCCGGCCCAATCAGGGGTGGTTTCTGGCATGTCAGGGATCTGGATTACAGCTCTCACCTCCCTTGCAGAGCTCTGACTCTGGAGATGCTCCGATTCCTCGTCGTGCCAGCACACCGGCCCAAGCTTTCCCTTTGCACTGGTCTTATGGGTGTCACTCACCTATGGGGGAGACAAACACAGACACAGAAAAGGGAGATGGGAGGACACCACGGGTGCAATGGGCTGGCTGGGGAGGAGCCAGCCTCCACCTCTGTGGCAGGGGAATGGGGTGGGGACGGGGACGAGAGATGGGAGGGAGAAGAGAGAGAGAGAGAGAAGTGTGGGGAGATGCCTCATCTGCCTGCCATTATAGCCGCCTCCAGATGGTCCTCTGCCAGCTTGGTGGCTCATTCCATTGACACCGGGATTTGGCACTGGATCAATTCTGCCATTCCTTCTAGAAGTCAAGAGATAAACTGTTCCAGTGCCACCAGATCGATGATCTTGTCAGCGTAGCGGTCTTCCACCCTCAGCCACCACTGGCAGGCATCCCAGAGTTGATGGCAAAATGCAAACGGCTGGCTGACATCCTCCAATGCCAGCATCCGGAAGCGCTGGCGATGTTGCTCAGGGGAGCAGCCGAACCGCTACAGGATGGCATTATTCAGGTCAGCATATGCCAGTTGGCTGTCAGCAGGGAGCTGCTGTGCTGCAAGCTGCACCATGCCAGTCAGGAGCAGACACACCACGTGCTACTCCAGTGGCCACCCCCATGCCTTGGCTACTTGCTCAGAAAGTGTGAGGAACTCTTCTGGATCGTCCTATGGTCCCATCTTAATGAGGGTGCAGGCAGCTGTGGCTGACACCCCTGCTGACGTGAGCAGGTGCCGGAATGCCTGGCGATCTTCCTGCTGGGCCAGCATCAGGGCTTCAAAGCATCACTCCTGTTCCTTTTGGAGGGTGATCAGCACTTGATGCTTGTTCTGCTGGGCAGTAGCGAGGGCAAAGATGAGCTCTTTGAATGGGGAGGACTCCATGGGGTAGTACCCCTTCTGTGCATCTGGGTCATGGCACCACTGTAACAGTTCCTTATGTGGGTGGAGCACAGAAACATGGCAGGCAAGAGTTGATGTTTACACAAACACTTTATTGAGCTTTTCAGCTTTCTTTCACTCACACTTTCACTCACTCACACATGTGTTGTGGTCGGGGAGAGAGACCCTTTTTTCTGCTCTCGTTTATGCTCCCTTCCTGTAACAAACACAGACACACACACGCACTAACTGACAGCAGTTGGAATGACTTAGCCACTTACCTTCCTTGACCCCACCCTCCAGTCACAGACTGTTGCTTGCCCATGCCCCTGCTGCCACAGTCTGTCCCTGGCCTTGGCTCTGGATTGTCAGAAATTAACTAGGCCTGTTCTGAGACTATGAGCTATGCTGCAAGAAATGAGAGTAGCACCTTCCCGAGTGGGATGGATACTGTTCCATCTTAACAGGCTAACAGTGCCCTCAAAATTAGCCCAATTATCTATGAAGCCCACACTGTTTTCAGAGCACCACCTGGACAACCAGCTGTTCAGCAACCTGCTGTAAGCTACATTGCCATGACACATTGGGATGGGGCCAGAGCATACTATAGCATCAGACATAACCTTCACTAATTTAAACACCTCTACAAAGTTACTCTTAGTAACCTCAGACTGACAAAGGCATACATCATTAGCTCCTGCATGGAAAACTAACTTTGAGAACCAGTGCTTGCCTAGGACCCAAAGATTACCTGCTATGTCTGGTGCCCTGCCTCCCAGTATACACCTGACTACAGCTGCTAGTGCCCGTAAAGGTTGAGCTAATTTCACCTGCCATATGATAGAGTCCCCTATAAGCAGAGCTCTTTCAGGTTTCTCAGTGGGTGCATCACTAAGAAGAACAAACCTGTTTGACACATGAAGCAGAGAGGAGTGGTGCTCCTGTGGGTGAGTCTTAGCGGTAGCTTTGGCTCTACGCTTTTGCCACCCAGTCATCACTCAGTCGCCCCACTGTGAGGGCTCTAATGCCAGAGTTGGGGGATTACTAACTCCACCTATGGCATCCAGACTTTCCCCTACAGAAAATACACTATTCTCCTTCTCACTAGCCTTCTCTAAAGCCTGGATACACACTTTTAAAACTGCAATCTTCTCTGTCAGAGAGCTAACTAATCTGCACTTATCACAAATAAAGCTGTCACTAGTGATGGAGGAAGAATGACTAAACATCCTGCACTTAGCACACTGAACAAGCTGAAGTTGTGCCATGATGAAAAGATTAACATACCTTAATCAAAGATCTGTTGATATTAAAGCAGATCCAATGTGGATGGCCTCTGCTTGTGGTCTTTATGCAGGAGGAGAAAAAAAGAAAGATTCTGGTCTTGGCGTTCTTCTGAAAAAAAGATGTGTAAAATGTCACATTTATGCTACCCTTGATCCATTACAGTTTGCCTCCCATTCTAACAGAGCTCACATATAGATCATGTGATGTCACTTCCTCTGCATACTGCTTTAGTACACCTTGAAAAGAGAAATCTGTCAAAGTTGTTTATAGCTCTGCTTTTAATGCAATTGTATCATCCAAGCTTGTTGAAACTCTTGGCCCCCACAGTGTTTGGACTAAAGAGTGACAGTGATGGAAGACCCTATTGTCAGGGTGCAGGCACTTACAGATGCAGGTGCAGGGGAGAGCAGGAGAAGCAAACTGTAGATGAAGCCAAATCAGTAGACGAGAATCATGGTCAGAGAAATGGGCAGAGGTTGGTCGATCACCAAACAGAATAATGGCGGTTAGACTAGGAGATAAGGTCAAGGAAAATGTGAATGAAGGTTAATAGCTAAAAGGCAGGCAGAAAGTAAATTGCTTTGTAATGATGGGAGAAACACTGAATGATACTTCATGTTGACTGGGAGTAAGCATGAGAGTGGTGTTTAAATAGGGAAGCTGATTATGGAGGAAATGAGTGACAGGTGTAATTAATAAGCTGGAGACAGAGGGTGCTATGGTTCTTGGGAAGTGTAGTTCATGGTGGCCATGTTTGGAGGCTGTTTCAAGCTTGTGCTCTCAACGCTGTTACTGACAGACCCTCCCCCTGAGGAGCTCCCTCTAGAAGCTATATTCTTTCTTGGATGCCCTCTCCCTCTTGGTGCAGGCTTGCTGGGGTGCTGGCTGTGGAATTCCTGTATCAGGAGAGGGTCCAGAATGTCCTTAGAACATACCCAACTTTGTGCCTCGGGTCTGTAACCTTCCCAATCTACTAGGGACTCTAGTTACCCTTGTCTATGTCTGGAGTTCAGGATCTTTTTTACCTGGTAGATGGGTTTCCCCTCTACATTTAGGGGTGGGGGGGGCTCTTTGGTGGGTGTGTTTTCATATAATGGACCTTGGATAGCTGGCTTCAGACATGTGACATGAAATGTGGGTGCCACTCAGTTTTGAGGTGGGAGTTCTAGTTGTATGAAACCTCACTGATGCAATGGAGGACTTTGTACGTACCAATATAGTGTGCCTGAAGTTTCTTGTATGTGTTGGGTTCCTTGTGGAGTCCCACACCCAATCTCCTGGAGAGTATTCCTGGGTTATTGCTCTTGTGTTTGTCAGCATATTGTTTGCAGTTGACTACTTCAATTCTTTGGTGAACCTCCTCCTATACCTGTTGTCTCCATCTGAACCAGTTGCTGAATGCTTGTACTTGGATGGGTGCCTCATCCCATGGGAACGTGGGGTTGGGAGCCAAGTTTGCACTAGAATAGGGTTAGTTGTGCTTGAGTGAATTCTGTGCACACTCGACCCATGGAAGGAATTGCGCCCAGTACCCCTAGTTCCGCATACAGAAGATCCATAGGAAGCATCCTCCTTCCTGGTTGGCTCATTTGAACTGGCTGTTGGATTGTGGGTGATAGCTTGAGGTGAGACTCACTGAAATTCCCAATCTCTCCATAAAGCAAGACCAGAGTCAGGAGATGAACTGTGGCCCATGGTCGCTGACAATGTCCTCAGGAATGCCAAAATATCTGCAAACGTGACTGAAGATGAGTTCAGCGATTTGAAAGGCTGTAGGTAGACCAGGTAACAGGATGAGTCTGAAGGCTTTGGAAAATGTGTCAGTGATGATCCGGATGATTGTGTTGCCTTGGGAAGGAGGTAGATCAGTGATAAAATCGATGGCCAGGTGAGACCAGAGTCTTTGAGGTACAGGAAAGGGGCATAATTTTCTGGTGGGTGGGGTTTGTGGTGCCTTGGCTTGAGCACACTCTGAACATGAGGAAAGAAAGTGGTTGATATGTCACCATATCCTCCCACCAATACTTATTCCTCAGCAGCTGGTGTGTACAGTGGCTGCTGGGGTGGCCTGTGGCAGGGGATGCATGAGCCCAAGTAATGAGCCTGCCTCTGGGGTTGTGTGGGATGTACAGGAGACTGGGGGGGGCAGTTTCTGGAAGTCTCTGAGGTTGTGATTCTTCAATTTCTTTGTTCAAATCCCATGTGATGGCCTGAACAAAACATTTGGGTGCTAAGATGGGGTGTGGTTCTGAGTTGTGAGGAGAGGAGCTGTGAATTCTGGACAGTGCATCTGCCTTGGTGTTCTTGGTGCCAGGATGGAAAGATATTGTGAAATTGAAATGTGTAAAGAACAGTGCCCATCTGTCTTGACGTTGGTTGAGACATCTTGTCTTCTTGAGATATTCATGGTTCTTGTGATCAGTTAAGATAACAAAGGGGTGCATGGCTCCCTCAACTCAATGTCTCCATTCTTCCAGGGCTAACTTTATTGCTAGTAGTTCTCTGTTGCTGATGTCATAATTCCTTTCTGGGGGTGTGAGATTCTTTGAAAAGAAAGCCACTGGGTCCAGTTTGGGCTTCTCCCCAAATCACTGGGAGAGCATGCCTCTTACTCCAGTCTTGGATGCATCCACTTCTACTACAAACGGTTTAGCAGGATTGGGATGCTGAAGTATGGGGGCAGTAGTAAAAGCAGCCTTGAGTTTCTTGAAGGCCTCCTTGGCTGCTGGATTCCACTGGAGGCACCAAGGTCCATTCTTTAGAAGAAAGGGCAATGGTGCTGCAATGGTGCTAAAGTCCCTAATGAAGCGGTGGTAGAAATTAGCAAAGCCCAGAAAATGCTGGAGTTCCTTGACAGAGGCAGGAATGGGCCAAGACATGATGACTGATACCTTTGACTGCTCCATACTGATTCCTTCAGCACTGATAATATACCCAAAAAAGGAAATCTGATATACATGAAATTCACACTTCTCAGCCTTCACATACACAGGATTTTCAAGATGATAGGAGAGTACTGATCTGACATGTCTAAGATGGCTTTCTTTGTCTGGGGAGTAGATCAGGATATTATCTATGTAGGTGATGACATATATCCCCAACATATCTCTGAGCATGTCATTGTTCAGACACTGGAAAACACTGGGTGCCGAAGAAAGGCCATAAGGCATTACCTGACACTCAAAATGGCCGGTGTTGGTACTGAAGGCCATCTTCCACTCATCCCTTTCCCTGATTCTAATCAGATTATAGGCACTACATAAGTCTAGTTTGGAGAACATTTTTGCAGCACATAGTTGTTCAAGGGCTGAGGGTACCAGTGGGAGAAGATGAGGGTATTTCACTGTGATTTGGTTGAGGCCCCTACAGTGCATGGTTGAAGACCTCCTCCCTTCTTCTCCACAAAGAAGAAGCCAGCTGATGCAGGTGAGGTGGAAGGTCGGATGTACTCTTCGTTCAAAGTTTCCTGTACATACTCTTCTATGGCAGCTTGCTTGGTCTGGGAAAGTGGGTAGATGCAGTTGTGTGGTGGAGTGGTACCTAGGAGGAGATCAACTGCACAGTCATATGTGCAGTGAGGTGGAAGGCCACAAGCCTTACCTTTATTAAAAGACTTCATTTAAGTCCATGTAGCATTCAGGAATATTGTCAAGCAAATCAGGCTGGGGACTCTCCATGGACATGGAAGAGAGGGTCAGTTGGACATGAAGCAAGCAATTTTGGAAACAGGTAGATGACCACTGAAGAATGTCCTTATTCTGCCAGGAAATTAACAGGTCATGTAGTTGAAGCCATGAATAGCCCAAAATAATGTTGTGGTGTGCCATGGATGTGACCAGTAGTGAGATGAGTTCAGAATGGAGGGCTCCCACCTGAATATGAAGTGGAGACATGCAAGTGGTGATGAGTCTGTCCCCTCCATCAATGTTCTTGAGGCTGAATGATCTCTGCAGTGTGATAGTGGACAGTCTGAACTTCTGGACAATTGAAATGTTGATGAAATTCCCCTCTGCCCCAAGCCAATAAATGCAGACAGCATGTTTGTCAATGGCAGTAGCCTCAATAAGAGTGCCATTTTAAAAGACTGCATTTTATGAGGTAACAGGGAACTCACCAGCTTAGATGAGGTTTCAGCGGAACTGGTGTGAGGTGAATGAACAGGGCACTTGGAAATAAGATGATTGGGATCACTGCAGTAGAAACATAAATCCTCACATTTTCTTCTTTCTCTCTCTAAGCATTTTAAACAAGCCTGAGACACTGCCATAAGTGTGGGCATGTTAGTGGTAGGAGTTAGCATGGCAGCATTTTGTAAGGAAGGTCTACTGTTGATTAAATGATCCAGAAAGATGGCTAGATTGATGAGAGAATCCAGAGTTAAATGTTCGTCTCTACAAGCTAGCTCACTCAATACTTCATAGGCATAGACCTTGGCAAAAAAACTGCCTTCAGAGCTGGCTCATTCCAACCACTGCCTGCAGTAGTGATACTCTTCTCTTACCCTGCTTTATAGTCAACAGATTTTCTATGTCTTCAATACCCTCTGGTTTATGATTGAAGATTTGTTTAAATAATTCCAGGAAACAATTGTAAGATGTTGTGTGCTCCCCTCCATGTTCCCAAACAGAACATTGGAGAGCTTTTCCAGTCAGCAGTGTGAGACACTTGGTGATTTTCTGTTCCTCAGAAATGCCGATGAGAGATGAGAAATCCCTTACAAATGGCAGCATTGACGGTGTATTTCTTGGGTAGTAAGAGAAGCATTGTGGAGTTCAAGGAGGACTCGGGGCATGTGAGGAGGGCCTACAACAACACAGCAGGAAGCTGTGCCATTCTGGTGTTGAGTTTGCTGAGCATCTGCTGGTGTTCTCCTAAGAGACACCCTTGAACATTCAGAGCAGTCTGCTTCACCTCCTCTGCTGCATCCATGGACGGTGAAGTATCCTGCCAGGGTGCAGGCACTTATGGATGCAGGCACAGGGGAGAGCGGGAGAAGCAAACTGTAGAAGAAGCCAAATCAGTAGATGAGAATTGTGGTGAGAGAAACGGGCAGAGGTCAGATGACCAGCAAACAGAATAACAGAGGCAAGACTAGGAGACAAGGTCAAGGAAAATGTAAACAAAGGTCAATAGTAAAAAGGCAGGCAGAAAGTAAATGTCTTGGTAATGCCAGGGAATAACCACTAAATGATACTTTGCGCTGACTGGGAGTTAGAGTGATGTTTAAATAGGGAAGCTGATTATGGAGGAAATGAGTGACAGGTGTAATTAATAAGCTGGAGACAGAGGGCACTGTGGTTCATGGGAAGTGTAGTTTGTGGTGGCCATGTTTGGAGGCTGTTTCAAACATGTGCTCTCAACACTGTTACTGACAGATGGTGTAGTGGTTAGCACTGTTGCCTCACAGCACAAAGGCTCTGGGTTCTAGCCCAGTGGCTGACAGGGGCCTTTCTGTATGAAAGTTGCATGTTCTCTTCATGGGTCCCCTCCAGGTGCTCCGGTTTCCCCCACAGTCCAAAGACATACAGGTTAGGTTAATTGATGGCTCTAAATTGACTGTAGAGGTGAGTGTTAATGGTTGTTTGTCTCTATGCATCAGCCCTGAGATGATCTGGCAACTTGTTCAAGGTGAACCCTGCCTCTCACCCATAGTCAGCTGGGATAGGCTCCAGCTTGCCCATGACCCTACACAAGATAAGCAATTACAGATAACAGATGGATGATTTCCAATGCTACCAAGAAAGCTTCCTGACTGTTACAACATGCTGACACTGCAGACTCATAACATTTCATAAATGTTAAACATCTCGGCTCAGAAAACATCACCATGTCAGTAGATTAAGGCATTCTTCTTTGGTAAATAATAATTTTAATGTGTTTATTACATTTAGTTTATGTAGAGCAGGGCTATTTAATTAATTTGCAATGAGGGCCACTTCATGAAAAGTGTCCCAAACGAGGGTCCTGAGAAATACCACTTGAAATATGATTAATCACATTAACAGCTACAATAAAGAACAACAACAACAACATATGAGTTCTTACATATATTGTATTTTGTAACTGCATAACAACATCAGTGCATTGTATTGTTTAAAAACAGCCGTTTGTACAACTCAACTGTTGATAAGACTGGAGGAGCTCCTCAGCTGGACAAGGATGAAAATTAAACCAGCTAAGAATCAAAGCCTGTCCATTTGGAAAAGGTCCAGGAATGACAACATTGTCTTCGCTGTCAATGGAGAGAAGATCCCACTGTCGTCAGAGCAGCCAGTATGAAGCCTTGGGAGGCTATACACTGCTGAGCTCTCAGACAAGCACATGGCTTGCTCTGTCATGTCACAGCTCTCAGAAGGCTTGGTGAAGATAGACCAAAGACACCTGACAGGAAAATTCAAGATCTGGTGCTATCAATTCACCCTTTACCATTGCCTGATGTGGCTGCTGAAGTTGCATGAGATCTCTGCAATGATAGTACAGAGGATGGACCTGAAAGCAAACAACTACATCTGCACATGGCTAGGTCTACCTCACTGCCTCTTCAGTGCTGCCCTGTTTGAAAAGAACACACTCCAGTTACCACTGAATTCATTCAATCTGGGCTACAAGCTGGAAAAGGTAATCCAGTTGTGCAACAAGCCAAGGCATCAGTGCAAACAGGGTGCAAATGGTGGGCTGAACAAGCAGTGGACCAGTCTATCAGCCAACTACAACACTAGGAAATAGTTGTGCGGTTACAGCAGGGCAAGGCAAGGGGGGGGGGGACCAGCACCCAAGATGTGGTCCAAAGCTACAAAAAAGGAGAGGAAAGAGCTGGTGGTCTCAGAAGTCACCAGAATTGAGGATGAAGAGCTAAGGATCAGAGCTGTGAGCCAGCATCAGTAAGGACGGTGGACAAACTGGGAGGCAGTTACCAACAGAATTGTAAAGTGGGCTGACATGTGAAAGATCCCTCAAGCAAGAATGAACTTCCTCATCAGGTCCACCTATGACACCCTCCCAAGCCCCCAGAATGTGCACCTCTGGCATGGCTCAGAAACCTGCTGCAGCCTTTGTGATGCACAAAATCCAAGCTTGCAGCATATCCTTATTGGCTGCAAAATAGCTCTGACCCATGGCCAATACAGATGGTGCCATGGCCAAGTGCTCTGGAAACTGGCAGAGGTCTTGGAGGAACACAGGATCAAATCCAACAGAGCCAGATTGTCATCCTCCAAGCCATGGATAGGTTTTGTTAAACAAGGAGCAAAAGCAGAAGCAGGAAACATCAGACAGAGAAAGTGGTCAATATTGAAATCCAGATGTGAATGGCAGATGAAGGTTGACTTCAACCAGCAGCTCAAGTTCCCTCCCAAAATAGTCATTACTTCTCTATGACCAGACATCATTCTGTGGTCCACCTCTGCTAAGATGGTAATCTTGGCAGAACTCACAGTACCGTGGGAAGAAATGATGGTGGCAGCCTTTGAAAGAAAAAAAAGAAGTACAGCAAGCTTGTTGCAGCTTGTTCAGAAGCAGGATGGAAAGTATGCACCTACCCTGTCAAAGTCAGATGCAGAGGCTTCGCTGGAAAATCCACTCAGCAGCTACTGAAGACCCTTGGAGTCACCAGGTCCAAGCAGAAGAAGGCCCTCATGGAACTGGCTGAGGAGTTAGTGAAAGGGAGCTTCTGGCTCAGAAGAAGAGACCCAAAGTGGGGGAACCAAGGATCTTAGGGACAGCCACAGGGAGTGGTAGGGAGACAGCCCTACTGCTGCCCCACCACCTAGAGATGTTCTGGGTTCAAAAGCGGCAAAACATCTGCGAAGGGTGGCTCCAAGCAGTGACAGTGAAGGTGTGGCAGGCAGAAATGCCCTGCAGGTAACAAACACATGTACTTCCAACTAAGATAAAGGCTCAAGCCTTTCTACATTCAAATGACATGTTAGGAAATCAGTCCAGGTGAGCCATATCATATTTAGAATTTCACTCATTTTACACGCAACTGTATCAGAAAAAAAAATTATTAAAATTAAAATAAAAACAGTGCATAGTATGACCCAGGGGAAAATATTACTGCTTACAACAGTCTTGTCTTTGTCTCGCAGAAATAAATAAGATCTTCATGAATTCTGATCTGTTTCTCCTAAAATCCCTTTAGGAGCAAAATAATAGCAGAAGAATATTTTAAGATCTTAAGTTGAACTTAAATTGGACTTAATTGGGCTCTGACAGTAGACTGTTACTTAGGAGTTTAAATTAAGAAGTGACGTTATGAGACACTGGCCAGATCTTACTGAATTCTGACTTGTTTCTCCTAAAACCCCTTTAGGAGAAAAAGAGAGAGAGAAAATAAAAGACAGAAAGAGAAAAATAGATTGACCTCAATGTAAGAGCTGATTTGTTTCTGAAAGACAATGATAAGACTTTTGTAAGACGCAATGGGGAATTATATGATAACATATCAGTGCAGTGTTTTATCAATGCAAAGTAATTATATTGAAATTGCAACAGACATTTCAAAAATCAGCCAACATCTCTCATCTCATTATCTCTAGCAGCTTTATCCTGTTCTACAGGGTCGCAGGCAAGCTGGAGCCTATCCCAGCTGACTACGGGCGAAAGGCGGGGTACACC
>JAODXR010000003.1:23018165-23028629 GCA_028877395.1 Cathorops festae
TGTGTGTTACAGGCATTCAGACTGATTGCTACACCTGGGCCCGGTGTACCTTTATAGTCCAGTTTGCTGGAGTGTCGGTGTCTTCTTTTCCCCGCTCACTCCGCCTGTGAGCGCTGTCTGGGTGGCTTGTGCTGCAGCAGGCCAGAGCGATGGCTGAGGCGGTTTGGGATTTTCTTTATTATACTTTGTAGATCTACCTTTTGTAAATAACTTATTCATTACTATTGTTACCCGACGTGTTGCCTCCATCTTTGTCATGGTTCAGAGCCAAACTGTGACACAGGTGAGACTCATCACATGTTACCTGCTGGTTCTACCTGCCTCCTCTTCATCCACTGCTGAAGCTCGGCCACGCCCCTGCTGCCACACCTCTGTTGTTTCTCTCTAATTCTCTTGTTGTTTATCTATTTCCCATGTTGTTTACCAGTATTTCTCTTAAAATCGTCCTAAATACTCTGAGAAGTGCCCACTAGCAAAATCCAGTGACTACAATTAAATTATGCAATAAACACCAGCAGAGGCTTTATAAACTTTGTAAAAGATTTTTTTTATTCAAGATTTAAGTGATGACAAGAATCAACAGGAAATCAGAAAATACCTTAAATTTATACAACATAAAACCATTTGAAAGTCACATGCACACATTTTTAAAACTTTTTTTTTAATGAATGAGAATGTAATATGAATGCGCAAATAAAACACACCACAATTACACAGTTAAACCAGACAAACGCTGCATTATACTGAAAAATGTCAAATGGATGACAGAAGTAAGAGAACATTAACATATAAAAGAACTGGCTGAAGGTTTATTCTCACTGTCGAATAATATTGGGATACATACTTGAATAAATGTATAAAATAATGCCTATTGATTAATTTTTTCTCGAGCAAAATGGTGAAATCTGGGTTTATTTTACACGTTTTCTATTTTTAATAGACACACACAATATACTCCAGATAAATCTGAAAGGATATTAAAATTTATGATCATTACTCAATAACTTTAATGAAAAAAAAAAAAAAAATCTTGGCTCCCTCTGGAACTGATTTTGTGAGCTGTAAATTTAACACCCAAGAAATGATCGGTGGTGCTGAGTTTTACCTCCATCATTAACAGCAGGACTGAAGTACGGAAAGAGTTTCTCAGTAAAAGACTGACCAGTGAAAGGAGACCAGACCCCCTCATAATCCACAAACACCCCATTATCTCTATTATCTGTACTTCAGCTCATTTTATTCTTTTAGCTCTCTATGAGCTTTCCCCTTTATGGACTGTCTGCAATTTGCACTTTGCAGGTGATTGACATTCATCAACATGCGAGTGTGAAGAAGGTCAGCATTAATAAAACAGAAATGTTTAGTTCAGGTTGACTTAATAAAAACATTTACATAACCTTAATTAAAAAGTGACAAAGGACACTCACTGTCTTTCATTCTGGCCAGTTCATACATGACTGAATTGATGAAGTGAGAATTTATTCAGTTTTTATGACAGGAGAGATGATCAGTGGTGCCGAGTTTTTACCTCCATCATTATCAGCAGGACTGAAGTATGGATAGAGTTTCTCAGTGAAAGACTGACCAGTGAAAGAGTAGATATGAGACCTGGATTCAACATCATAAAAGGAGACCAGACCCTCCTCATAATCCACAAACACTCCCACCTTCTGGGGTTTCTCTCTCAGCGAGAGGGAGATACTGGGTTCTTCACAAGCTCTATAGCTCTTTCCATTCCTCAGAACCATGGTCCAGAATCCTTTCTGAGGTTTCAGTCCCTCAATTTTCCCCTTCCTGTTAACAGACTCTCTGACCACTCCCAAATCCCACTCAGTCTTCCCACTGACCTGCACCTCATAGTAAAATCTCCCTGAGGAGAAACACTGATTTCCCAGGACCATTACATAATAAGTGAATCTTTTTGGTGTGTCTGGGAGATTCTGCTTTGTGTCTCCATGTGTTACTTGTTTTCCATCAGCAGACAGGATGAGATAAGGATAAGCTGTATCAGGATCCAGAGTCACATCCACTGAGAGAAACATACAGTATGTGATGAGCATGCAGATAAATAAAAATGAATAATCCAGTATATCACAATAAATATATTTTTGTAAGAAGATTTGTGGAATATTAAAATATATGTATCAGGCACAAATAATTTAGTGAATGAAGAAGTGAAGCGTTTACTGTATACACCTAATGTTAAGAAAGATTTGGAAATGCGTGTTTGTGTAAAGACTTTTACATTTCATAAGTATGTGACAGCTATATCTGCTAAAAAAAATGCAGCAAAGACCTTCCTAAAATAGATACTGATATTGTGTTAGCTAAGTGGATGCAAATACAGAAGTTATTTTATTAAACAGATAAAGAAAGAAAAAAAGAAAGCGTAACTTTATTCATCACACACTTGTGAAATTTCCTCTCTGCATTTAACCCATTTGAAGCAGTGAACCAGGGACGGATTATGAGTCCGCGGGCCCCTGGGCCAGACGATGAGAAAGGCCTCCCCCCAACAACGCACACACACCGCTGCAGCGGCACCCAACTCGCACACAAATCAGCAGCGGTACAAAGGTTGTGCTAAAAACTATGCTACATTTTTATTCATGAAACATCACTTTTTGAACAAACAACTCACACAGAATATCTGATCTGAAATGTAGGCTATATGTAATGGTAACATATAATCAAATGAATAGCTTTGTCAGCCAAGAAATTGCTAATTCCTATTCACGTGTTAAATGCATCTCTTCCAGACTTTGCGCTGTGTGAATTCATAGACAGTGTCATTAAAATCCAACGACTTGGTCAGCTCACTCTCAGTGGCCATCAGAGAAAGCCAGCAGAGATGTTCTTGTTTCATCTTTGTTCTTAATTCATTTTTAATTCGACCCAAAAGAGAGAATGATCACTCTCCTTTGCAGTTGGTAACAGGCAGTGTGAGGAATAACCAAAGCGCAACGTATACATTCGGAAACATAGACTCAAGGTCATACTCCAAAATAAGTCTGAGTAGTCCTTTTGGGCTTGTGTCATCCCCAGCCTTGATGAATGACCTCAGTTGGATTAGTTCGTCGCCTAAACATTCACCCAGATCAGATGGGCAGGTAGATGCCAGAACACTGGCCTTCTGCATCCCTGAGGCATCCGATTCAGTCTTTTCGAGGAAAAGTGCACTGAACAAGTCATACAAGTCCCTGTATGCCTCCAGACGGTGTCGGAGGCTATGTGTGAATCTGTCGATGAAAACATTAAAAGTCTCTATTTGAAATGTGCATTTCCCCCCAAACTCAATACCCTCTTCTGCTGTTTCGTCAGCAAAGGTTTTGCTTCTCTTTCGATGACAAATGTCATGCTTGTACACCTGACTGACACCAGGCACACTCAATGCGGCCATCTCAAATTCCTCAAATCAATTCCTCTGTGCAGTAACGAAATCATGCAGTGACTCCAGTGAGACATCGCTGTGCTACAAAATATTGCTAGTTGCATGGAATTGTGACAATACTGTATCCCAAAACTTGACCATGAACACAATCTCCAATGTCTCAAACTGCTTACAGAGTGAATGTGCTTCTGAATGGGTCTCCCTTTTTTATCCATATCCGTGGAAAAAAGCTTTACCCTTTCGTGCAACTGCTGGTAATTTTGCCACAATGCCTTTGTTGATTCCACTCGGCAGCTCCAGCGTGTGCTAGAGATGGATTTCAAAGTAAGCTCTAAGCGAGTGTCAGACTCTCCAAATGCTTTGGCCCATCGATGTGTGGAGGCAGCAGCGAATTTGTACAGAGACTGCAAAAAAAAATCATAATAATTGCCAACAGCATCGCTATAGTCCTCAATACTGTTAACTCCAACCAGGTTTAAAGAATGGGCTGCACATGGGACATAGTGAATCATTGGATTCTTCTTTTTTAGGTGGGCTTGCAATCTGCTATATTTTCCACTCATGTTACTCGCATTATCATATGACTGTCCACGACAGTTTGCAAGATCTAGACCAAGTTGATGCACCATTGAGGCCCTGTCCACACAAGTACACGGCCTCACCCAATACGCTGTCATTTTGAAAAAAAAAAAATCTCCGTAAACACAGTCATTTCGATTCACTGGAAATGACCCAAAACGCTATAGTACATATGCTAGGCCTGTATGTGGCGCTGTGACGCCACCACACCAATACACTAAAACTGGAAGAGAAGCCATGGAGCATGTGCATAAAGGTCATGCGCTGTTTACAAAACAAGCTCATAACACGAGAAGTTTGTTGCTCCTCGCAGTAATATAAAAGCGGAAGATTTTGTTGTAGCAGCCGTAATAGACTGAGTTGTTTCTGCAGCATGAGCACAAGCCTGTAGTCCGCAATTGTCATGATGCATCTAGCGGTGGTGGCTGAGGTTAAAGGTTAGAGAGGCGGGGCTTATACGTCATTGTTTCTGAAAAATCTGCTTCGCCGTCCAGACGACTCTGGGCTATCCAGCATTTTAGGATTTTCCCACTCTGGGACCCCTTTTCAAAAAACACCACTTTCACACCTTGAAAAAGCCAGCTCCGTCTGGACACGAGGCCGAAATGATAAAGTATTTATGCGGATTCAACAAAAACATACTCGTGTGGATGGGGCCTCAGATAACACAATCAGCTAAGCTTTCTCCTCTGTGACTACTGATGGGCTCAAATCCAACAAAACGCTCCACTATGCGGTCTGTTTCACTCATGAATCTAAAAATGAATGTGAGCTGGTCTACGTGGAATAAATCAGGGGTCGTATCAACCATTACAGAGAAATACTTGGCATCACGTAATTCCTTCATAATAGTTTGCTTTGTTTTCTGTCCCATGAGTTCTATGAACTTGTCACAGAATATTGAGGATAAATAGGAGACGCTGCCATGGCCCTTCTGCCCAAACTTTCTGATGTGCTCGGCCAAGAACGAGTCAAACTGCACTAACAATTCTAAAGTGCCCAAGTACAGTAATTCCCATTGTGGGGTTAGCCTTGTCGTTCAGTTTGTCCCCTATGTATGTGTTCTCTCCCCCAAGAACTTAATAATGGAGACAGCTCTCTTGAGCACCTCTCCCCCTCTAGTTGCATCATCATAGGCCAGTCAATCTAGCGTTTGACGTGGGACAAATTGCAATAGTAATTGTTCCACATTTTTTATGATCCTTGGGTATGTCTAAATAACATATCAAAAATCTACAGATTTATATTTAGTGGAACATACATTTTTTTAAGGTCAAAGTAGCAGATTTCCCATTCATTTTTCCATAGGGAAATCGCATAGGGAAATACTAGGTGAATAGGGTAAAAAAAAATAACTAAGAGATATCAAATTGAAACTTTCACAGTTGTTTACTCACATTAAGGGAAATATCTTTTGTATTGGAGGTTTTCTGAAATTTGATGTTTAAATATGCAAATTAGGTAATATATGGGGGAATTTGTATATTTTAGAAAACAAAATCAGAACAACGGGTACAGTTTCTATATTAGCTACCACAAGCCCTTAGAAAGGCTATATTAGACATCACCTCCTTACATTACACAAATTAGAAAATAACTTAGTGGGAAAAGTAATGAACTTCAAAACAATGTAGGCCTACATATTTAATAAGTATACAATACGTGTTTGTAAATGGTAGGCCTGTGGTATGAAAAAAATGTCAATGCATGTCATATCATCCTGAAATGATACTGACCTTCAGGAAATCAATAATATTTTGTATTAGGCCTGCAAAAGGTAAATAATTGTATAAGGCTAATCAAAATTCAAAAGGTAATTAAGATAAACAACGCTCAGAAGATCACAGCAGGCCAATGAAAGCATAAAATATTGAAGATAAATCAGAACTGAAAAGATTCATATAAGGCTTTAAAAACAAAAATCAAAATGCCCATCAAACAATTGATCATAATAAGAAGATAATGGACCCAAACCAAGCACAGAAGATCCCAGGGAACCCAAATAATGCACATTGTGCAAGGCGTATTGAACCACAAAAGATCATGTAAGGGCCGTCAAAACATATCATATGTAAGGCTCATCAAAATACTAAACATTATGAAGATAAACAACGCTCAGAAGATCACGGCAGATTAATGGAAGCATAAAATATCACAAGGTCAACACAAAAGATCAAGTAATAAGCCTTGTAAAAAAATCTAAATGCCCATCACAGCAACAGTGAAACCAAGTGAAACACATATTGTGCAAGGCATGTCTAAACACAAGAACATGTAAGGTCCATTAAAACTATATTCATTCAAACAATTCATTATCACAAAGATGTCACAGCGCATAAGATCATATTGGACCCAATCAAAGTACAGACGATTGCAGGAGGCCTGGCAGAGCGCAATCAAATCATAGGGAGCAATTAAATCACAGAAGACAATAAGCAATCTTCATATGGTGTTTGTGTATTCACACAAACACCTCTGCACTCTGAACAGGCTAAAGAGCAGTCCAGTCCTTGACGACGACATTTGCAGCGCATAGTACCACAACCTGACTTGCAATGGCACCGCACCATCTCCAGCAGGCATTGAGGTGCAGGGTCCTGATCAGAATGAACAGGAATGAAACACGAATCTTGGAACTTCCAGCCCCATTCTTTTGGAGGTAGGGAATTTCCCATCCATTCTTGAACTTGATGGTACACTCTGAGGCTATGAAACCTGGAAGATGCTGATGTTGGTGGCAAGTTGCGAGGGTGGATGGCCTTTTTGCTGTCAGTCACCTTAGTGTAGAACTGTTTTAGCCTGATGTCATTGAGAGAGTCAGTGTTTCCGCCTTTGTAGATAATGGCCATTGCGCGTTCCCCTGCAGCAGCAATTTCATCTTTAGTTGCATGTGGCTTTGCAAACAGTTTGGCATGTGCTCTAAATGAGTCATTTTCTTTAATCAAACGTAGAGCTACCCCTTTCCCAACGCCATACAGTCTTGATGTTGTATCGCAACCCAGGATAGCATGCACAAACAAGATATTGCTGCACACATCATCACCCAACAAATCTTTTGCAAGTCCAATGTTCAAAAACCTCCGTTCTGATGATGAGAACTGCTTTGGCTCGGACATGAAGTACAATTCTCCTTGCTGATAATGGTGTAAAAGAAGAATGAGGAGGTCAGTATCATCACCTACAAGAACAGTCTTTTGCTTCTGTGCTCCCATGACTGCTGTTTTGGCTATAAGCACATCTGCATCTCCCTGCGCCTTTTCAGCCTGAAACCCTGCAACTTCTAGTCCTTCCCCCAACAGCCTTATGAAACGTTGCTTGTTCTCCTTATGTGCAAGGAATTCCTGCTTTTGCAATGTCAGTGCCGTAGTAGGAGTGAAGATAACTCTTCGGCCAGTCTTTGTATTCCTCCTTTTATGAGTTCCATCTTTTGTAGATGGCTGGCAACTGTACCCATCAAAAACAATCACCACTGATCGACCATAATGTCTTTGAACATAACGTACATAAGTTTCCACTATTGCGTCATATGTTTTTCCAATCTCCCAGGGCAGTCGGTGGATGAGCGCCCCTCCATCTAAGACATACAGGATGTCACCTTCTGGGACAAAGTCATGGGGGACAGCATTCCATATTGCTTTGGCAAGTTGTGGTTTGTTAGCTGGAAGAAGCACTGTTTTCATTTCAAAGAGAGCAGGTGGATAGCCACAGAGTTCATACTTGAAAGCCTCAGCTAACATATCTGTCTGTGTTCCAGCAATCACCAACCTCTGAAACAACAACAGTGGATCTATATGGAAATTCTCCCCATTGGTCAATTTAATGACTGATTTGCAGTCCATGCTGACTGCTCTGGATTTCTTTTTGAATGTGTACTGGGTCACATTTTCCCCAGCCATGTCCTTTAAAATCCTCATGCCAATATCTTTGGACCGGTGCACATTTACTTCATCCAGGGCGATCACTCCAGTGATCAGATGTGTAAGGGTATCATAGCCAGCAAAGGGATTATGTGACCCTAAGAAATTCAGAATTTTGATAGTGTCAGCATAATCCCTTGACTGTCGTGCCTGAGAAAGGTCTTTATGTTGTTCACTGGTGCCATAATGCAGCATGGTCAAGTCTTGCATTGCATTGTTGATTTCAGAGGTTGCAGGGTTAGAAAGAACCCACACCATGCGTTGTGTTTCAGTCATTCCTCTCCCCCGTGTCAATCCTCCTGTCGATTTCATGCTCCTCATAAGCACTTGTTCGATTACGAGGTCAGGGGAAAGTCCAGCCCAATATTCATCAGACCTTCGGACAACTTGTAGGCCGTCATCGTGAAATCTCTGGTACACCTGTGGATCGGTCTTTTGAAGTTGCCGCATTTTCTGGAGATATATGCTCAATGATTTTGTATACATGTTGTGCCCAGAAGCAGCCATGTATGGCATCATGCATGTGAGCACATCAAGGTGGAGATCCCAATTTCCAGTTCTCTCTGATCTGATGAGGGCGCGGACTAGATCAACCATTTCCATGTACTGGAGCCAGAGAGCTGCTGTCCGATCATGTTTCAAAGCAGTCTTCTTAGCCTGAAGACGCTGAGCTATGATGTTAAGAATGCCACTTTCATCTGCGCCTACATTGGAATTCTTAGATGTTTCAAAGATACGTGCGGCCTCCAGTAGCTCAGGAGGCAGGTCCATGATTTGCATGAATGTTTCTTCTTGTAGATCAGAAACTGATTCATCTGGAGCAACATTGGAGTCCAGGTGACATGTTGTGGCCCCATCCTCTGTCAACTCTGATGGATTCTCAAAATCAGCAGCAGAGTTTGTTGGGATGGGCAGATCCATTTGAAAGGTTTTTGCTGCCAGTAGGGTGTTCAGTGCTCCATCAACCAAGAAATGTCCGCGAATGGCCCGAGCAATTGCTTTCCCTTCAAGCATTTTGGGCACTGTGTTTGTTGCATATACTAGCTGAAGGATTCCTTCCAAGCCAGAGCCTGACATCAAATACCCAATTGCCCCAAGAAAACTCATGAGCACATGGAATCCACCAAGTCGGAGAATGATGGATTTCAGTGGACTGTCAGATGGTTCACCTTCAATAATTGACATTGCTTTCCACCATAGTGGTTGATCAAATGTCAGAATGGGAGTGACCTGGAAGCGAGCTGCGTGACTGCAAACAAAATGGAGAGTGGAGTAGATGCAAGTGAGGTCACCTGGATCCATATCAATCATGGGTAGGAAGATGACCGATGACTGACCTGGATGATCACCAGTGTTGAGCATTTTCATCATCCCAGACCATCCAGGCCTAGGGCCTTGCCAGAGCAGCAACGACAGCTTCCAAAGCCTATCAGATGTTGTCTCTACATCAACTTCAGTTGGTTCTTCGACTCCACTGTAGGTAAGGTACTTTAGACCCCCTGACCTCTGCACATATGGAACAATGTTAATGTGCCCAACATCTGCAATATCCTTAGCTGTCACCCGGGTACGTGGAATGACTGAAACATGTTTAAGCTTGGGGGTGATGCATGCAATAATTCCCATGCCATGGAATGTTCCATGTCCATCAATTGTTCGCACATTATGGTCAGCATTATCTGCAACATATTGCATGAAATGTCCTGGTGTGAATCCACAAAGATCCAGCTTCTGTGCTACTGCAGCACTTCTTTCGTACATCTGAACCTCTGAATAAGCACAGCTAAATCCAAGATTATACAGAGTATCTACAAGGAATTTTGATGCAAAGAGGTGATGCATTTGTACACCAAGCCCAAGCTGAAGAGGTGGGAGTAAACCTCTTGGTCTGGTAGCTCGCATCATAGCTTGTCCGATGGAACTGACTTTTAAGTCTTTATCTTGACCTGTAAATAAAGTGTGCAAGAAGAGTTGCAGGGACTGTGGAACATATTCCAATGTATTTTGTACTGACGACATTTCTAGACTGTTTGGATAGATTTCTTTTTCCTGCTCCACTGACCTAATTTCGGCTTTCAAAATTTCGGCTGCAGCCACAAGAAGTCTGTCTTTATTGTTATCGGTATCCTTCTTGGATCCTTCATGAAATTCGTGGAGAATTGATGGGACTGTTTTTTGAAATGTCACCACATTTTTCTTTCCTTCTACGCTACTGATCAAAACGTCATCTCCAAAATGACTCTGAAGTCTTTTTTTCATGTATTTGTTGCTATATGGTTCATCATCCTCTGCTAAGTAGCCCTTCATCATTGTCTTTAGATCATTTATGGTTATCTGTTCCTTGTCACTATGACGTAGATCCTGCAGAACCTGAAGAAAAGCATCAGCGTGGGAAAGGGATTGAGGCCTTCCAGGTCTGTGTCTTTTTGAACCGCCATTTTGAAAACATTTTGGAATTTGTCTACCAGTTCGAAAATTGCCGTTGCAGGATTTGTGATATACTGCATCTGCAGCATGGAGGTCATTAATACATGCCAGCCTTCCTTTCACTACATCAGCCCATTGGTCGGCACGATT
>JAODXR010000003.1:26508409-26521496 GCA_028877395.1 Cathorops festae
GCATTTTGAACTAACTGGAGCTTGTTTATGCACTTATTGGAACATCCAGACAGTAAGGCATTACAATAATCCAACCTTGAGGTAACGAAAAAATGAACTAGTTTTTCCACATCATGTAGTCACATTAAATTTCTTGTCTTAGCAGTATTTCTGAGATAAAAGAAAGCTATCCGGGTAATGCTATTGTAATACTTGCTGATGTGGGTGGAGCACAGAGGCATGGCAGGCGAGAGTTATTTGTATGAATATATTTTTATTCTGGCTTTTCAGTTTGCTTCCTTTTATCACTCTCACACATTGTGGTTGGGGAGAGAGCTTCCTTTCTCTGCTTTCTCTCTCCTTTTATGTTCCGTCCCTGTAACACACACACAAATTAATTGACAGCAGGTGGAATGACTTAGCCACTTACCTTCCCTGACCCCGCCCTCCATTAACAAACTACTGTTTGGCCATACCCCCGCTGCCACGTACCCCCACCGCCCAACTCAGGCTAGGGAGCCATCCGGCCTGAAGCTGACTTCCCCCCACCGATGGGACAGGAAGTCCGCCACCACCATCTGTGCCCCTGGCCTGTTGATCACCTGGAACTTAAATGGCTGAAGGGCGAGATTCCAATGGGCGATCCGTGCATTGGCATACTTCATGCAGTGGAACCACTGGAGGGGCGTGTGGTGCGAACAGAGAGTGAAAGGGCACCCCAGCAGGTAGTATCAGAGGGTGAGGACCACCCACTTGATGGCGAGACACTCCTTCTCGATTGTGCTGTACCTGCTTTCATGTATCAAGAGTTTCCAGCTGATGAACAGCATAGGGTGTTCCTCGCCCTCTACGTCCTGGGACAAAATGACCCCCAGCCCTCTGTCCGATGCATCAGTCTGCAAAATAAAGGGGAGAGAGAAGTCAGGGAGTATAAAAGTGGCCCCCCCACACAGTGCAGCTTTTACCTCAGAGAAGGCCTGTTGGCACTGCTCTGTTCACTGAACCAGATCTGGAGCCCCCTTTTTAGTGAGATCAGTTAGTGGGCTGGTGACATCTGAATAATTAGGTAGAAACCTATGATAATAGCCAGCCAGCCCCAAGAACCATCTCACCTCCTTTTTGGTCTTGGGCCTCGGGCAGGCCTCAATCACTGCAGTCTTGTCAATTTGGGGACGCACCTGCCCATGACCCAAGCGGAACCCCAGATACCGTACTTACACCTGCCCAATCGCACACTTTTTTTGGGTTAGCTGTGAGGCCCACTCACCTCAGCGACTTTTAGAACAGCCCTCAGGTGTTCCAAGTGCCGCAGCCAATCATGACTGTAGATTATCATGTCATCTAGATAGGCATCCGCATAGCCAGTGTGAGGGCAGGGGACCCTGTCCATAAGCTGCTGGAATGTAGCGGGTGCCCCAAACAAACCAAAAGGGAGTGTGACAAATTGGTGTAAGCCAAATGGTGTGGAAAAGGCTGTTTTGTCCTTGGGATAGAGGAGTCAAGGGGATCTCCCTTTGTTAGGTCCAGTGTCGAATAAAAGTGAGCAGAGCCTAACCAATCAAGCAACTCATCAGTGCGAGGCTTTGGGTAAGTGTCAAATTTAGACACCATGTTGACCACACAGAATTGGACCGACTTGTCGGTCTTGGGAACCAGGACCATGGGCTGCTCCAGTCACTGTGGGACTCCTTGATTATGCCCATTTTGAGCATGGCCTTGCGTTCGTCCCAAACCACCTTTTTCTTGTGTTCGGGCAAGCGGTAAGAGCGGCTATGCACTACCACCCCTGGGGGCATTTTGATGTAGTGTTCTATGAAGTGGGTACGACCAGGAAGGGGTGAGAACATGTCGGGAAATTTGTTCTGCAACTTGGCTACCTCCGTGAGTTGGGCCAGTGAGAGGTGATCTCCACAAGGGACCGGGGTGGTCCGAGATGTTATCTTTTTTTACCTCTGGCCCCAGCGCCACCTTCTCTGGGACTACCGATGCCAATACCATGGGGACTCCCTCATTCCAGCATTTTTAAAAGGTTGAGTTGGTAGACTTGCAGTGCCCTGCCCCTATCCATTCGCTTCACTTCATAGTTGACGTCCCCGACTCGCTGTGTGACCTCAAAGGGCGCTTGCCAATTGACAACTAATTTAGAACTTGATGTGGGCAACAATACGAGCACTTTTTGTCTCCCAGCGTGAACTCTCTAAGGTGCGTGCCCCTGTCATACAGCTGGCTTTGATGTTCTTGTGCCTGCCGCGAATTCTCCTGGGTTAGGTGCATGAGGGTGTGAAGTTTTGTGTGCAGGTCAAGAATGTACTGTTTTTCATTTTTACTAGGTGAAGGTCATTCCTCCCAGTTTTCCTGCAGCACATCCAGAATGCCATGCGGCTTATGCCCATATAATAATTCGAAGGGAGAAAACCCTGTGGAAGCTTGCAGAACCTCTTGTACTGCAAATAACAGGGGCTAGAGCTACTTATCCCAATTACACGCATCTCCACTTACGAATTTCTGGATTATGTTTTTGAGTGTTTGGTTAAATTGCTCTACTAATTAGTGGGTGATAGACACTGGTGCAGATGGACTTAATCCCCAGTAACCCATACAGCTTGTGCAGTGTGTATGACATAAACGAAGTGCCTTTTGGCACGATTTCTTTTGGAATCCCGACCCGGGAGATAAAGCAGAAGAGCGGTTCCGCAATACTGCATACTGAGATATTCAGAGAGGCACTGCTTCCAGATATCGCGTTGCATAGTCCACTAGAACTAAAAGTGATATCCCGGTGCTGACCGATCTAATGGCCCAATGAGATCCATCCCAATTTGTTCAAATGGGGTCTCTATTAGAGAAAGAGGGTGCAACGGTGCCTTTGGAATGGCCGCAGGATTTACTAATTGGCATTCACGTCATGCTACACACCACTGACGGACATTTCTGAAAAAATCCCTGGCTAATAGAACCGGGCCATTATTCGGGCTAGTGTTTTGTCTTGCCCCAAGTGTCCAGCCATGGGATTAAAGTGAGCCGCATGGAACACGAGTTCCCTATGGCTCTTTGGGATTAACAACTGGGTTACTTGTTCCTTAGTTTGAGTGTCCTGCGTCACTCGGTACAATCTATCTTTAATAATGTCAAAATAGGGGAAGGTTGGTGCCGTGCTTGCCTGAAGAGTTTGACCATTGATTACTCTCACTTGGTCAAACGCATGCCACAGAGTCTCATCTCGCGACTGCTCTAATGGAAAATCCCCAAAGGAATCCCCGAGAGAGGGAGGAGGAGCAGGCTGCTCCTCACTCTGATGCAGTGTTGACGTGGACGGCTCTGCGACAGCTTCTCCAGCTAATGCCACGCCGGGATCTTCCCGTGACCTACTAGGGCAGGACCCACTACGTGTTAAATACTCCATTAGTTCTTTAAATCCTGGCCAATCAGTACCCAAAACCAATGAGTGGGTAAGACGAGGCCTAACCACCGCCTTTATTCAATGCATTTGACCCTAGAATAGAATATAGACAGACACTAGAGGGTAATGGTGAACATCCCCATGCACACACAACACCTTCACCGCTTGTGCTCCCCCCAGTGCCTCACCTTGCACCAGGTGTTGGTGAATTGAGGTCTGATTTCAACCAGAATCCACCAAAGCGTGATATGTATCCCCTTGAATACTCAGTGGTATGCGATTATGTTCCAATCGGGGGCAGTTTCTGGTGCATCGGGGATCCAGATGACAGCACCCACCTCCCTTGCGGAGCTCTGACTTTGGAGATGCACCGATTCCCCGCTGCGCCAGCACACCGGCCCAGGCTTTCACTCTGCACTGGTGTTATGGGTGTCACTCATCTGAGGGGGAGACAACACAGACACAGAAGAGGGAAATGGGAGGACACCACAGGTGCGATGGGCCGGCTGAGGAAGAGCCAGCTGCCGCCTCTGTGGCAGGGGAACGGGGTGGAGAGGGAGACAAGAAACAGGAGAGAGAGAGAAGGAAAAGAGAAGCGAGAGGAGATGCCTCATCTGTCTGCCATCAGAGCCGCCTCGAGATGGTCCTCCGCCAGCTCGATGGCTCGTTCCAGCAACGCCGGGTGGTGACACTGGACCCATTCCGCCATTACTTCTGGAAGTTGAGAGATAAACTGCTCCAGTGCCACCAGATCGATGATCTTGTCAGCGTCGCAGTCTTCCGCTCTCAGCCACCGCCGGCAGGCATCCCGGAGTTGCTGGCCAAACGCAAATGGCTGGCCGACCTCCTCCAGTGCCAGCATCCGGAAGCCCTGACGATGTTGCTCCAGGGAGTGGCCGAGCCACTGCAGAATGGCTTTCTTTAGGTCAGCATAGACCAGCCAACTGTCAGCAGGGAGCTGCTGCACTGCGAGCTGTGCCTCACCAGTCAGGAGCGAGAGGAGGTGCGCCACGCGCTGCTCCTGCGGCCACCTGCATGCCTCGGCTGCTTGCTCAAAGAGAGTGAGGAATGCTTCCGGATTGTCCTGCCATCCCATCTCCGTGAGGGTGGCGGCAGCGGTGGCCGACAGGCCAGCTGATGTGAGCAGGTACCGGAATGCCTGGCGATCTTCCTGCTGGGCCAGCATCAAGGCTTCGAAGCATTGCTGCTGATCCTTCTGGAGGGTGATCAGCGCTTGATGGTGGTTCTGCTGGGCGGTAGCGAGGACAAGGATGAACTCTTTGAATGGGGAGGACTCCATGGGGTGGTTCCCTTCTGTGCTCCCGGGTTTCAGCACCACTGTAGCAATCCCCAATGTGGGTAGAGCACAGAAGCATGGCAGGCGAGAGTTGGGGTTCACACAAACACTTTATTTTACTTATTTTCATCTGCTTTTCAGCTTCTCTCACTCACACATGCAACACACACGTTTTCTGGTCGGGGGCGACTCTTCTCTGCTCTCCCCCTCCTTTTATACTCCATCCCTGCAAAAAACATGTGCATACACACACACACACACATTAATTGACACCAGGTGTAATGACTTAGCCACTTACCTTCCCTGACCCCACCCTCCATTCACAGACTGCTGCTTGGCCACACCCCTGCTGCCACAGTGTTCTATTAAGTTTCTGAACCCTGGTCAGTCAGTTCCCAAAATCAGTGGGTGAGACGAGGATTAACTGCCGCCTTTATTCTATGCTTTTGTCCCCGAAATAGAATATGGACAGACACTAGAGTATTTTGAACATAATTATGACATAAATATAAATATATATAAAAATAACATAATTTTGAACATCCCCATACACACACAAAACCTTCACCGCTTGTGCTCTCCCCAATGCCTCACCTTGCACCAGGCTTTGGTGGATTGACGTCTGATTACAGCCAGAATCCACCAACACATGATACGTATCCCCTTGAACACTTACCGGTATACAATAAACTCCGGCCCAATTGGGGGCGGTCTCTGGCATGTCGGGGATCTGGACCACATGTCCCACCTCCATCATGGAGCATTGACTCTAGAGATTCCCCAGCTCCCTGCAGCACCAGCATACCGGCTCAGGCTTTCTCTCTGCACTGGCATTATGGGGGTCACTCACCTGAGGGAGAGAAGACATGGAAGAGGGAGATGGGCCAGCTGGGGGGGAGCCAACCCCTGCCTCCTCAGTGGGGAAATGGGGTGGGGAAGAGGGGAGTGGGGGTAAGAGAGAGAGAGAGAGGACGAGACGACCCGTCCGCCTGCCATTGGAACCGCCGCCAGATGGTCCTCTGCCAACTTGATGGCTTGCTCCAGTAATGCCAGGCGATGACACTGGACCCACTCCACCATTCCTTCTGGAAGTTGAGTGGTGAACTGTTCCACTGTCACCAGATTGATGATCCCATCAGCGTCATTCGTCCACCCTCAGCCACCACCGGCAGGCGTCCCAGAGCTGTTGGCTGAATGCGAATGGCTGGCCAACCTCCTCTAATGCCAGTATCCAGAAGCGTTGGCAGTGCTGTTCCAGGGAGTGTCTGACATGCTGCAGGATGCCTTTTTTTTCAGGTCAGCCTAGACAAGCTGGCTGTTGGCAGGGAGCTGCTGCGCAGCGAGCTGCGCCTCGCCAGTCAGGAGTGGAAGTAGGCGTGCCACACATTGCTCGACCGGCCACCCCCACGCTTCGGCCACTTTCTCAAAGAGTGATAAAGGCTTCCTTGTGCGGGCCTATCTTCGTGAGGATAATGTGGGGAGGGTCCACTGCAGTGGAGGTCGAGGACCCTGCGAACACGAGCAGATGTCGGAATGCCTGACGAGCTTCCTGTTGGGTCAGCATCAAGGCTTCAAAGCGTTGCTCTTGCTCCTTCTGGAGGGCAGTCAGCATTTGATGCTGGTTCTGCTAGGCAGTAGCAAGGGCATAGATGAGATCCTTAAATGGGGAGGACTCCATGTGGTGGTTCCCTTCCATACTCCTGGCTTTCAGCACCACTGTAATAAGTCCCTGATGTGGGTGGAGTACAGAAGCACAGCAGGCAAGAGATGATGTTCACACACTTTTATTTTGGACTGCACTCCTGTTGCTTTTCAGTTTTAACCATCCATTTCTAGTCACACACAGACACACACACAGTTGTGTTCTGGTCTGGGGAGATCCCTTCTCTCTGTTCTCTCCTTCTTTTCCTATCCTCCACCATCACTGCAACACACACACACACACACACACACACACACATTAATCGACAGCAGGTGCATTGATTTGATTTCGCAACTCACCTTCCCTAGCCACACCTTCCATTCACAAACTGACGCTCGGCCACACTCCCACTGCCACACTAGTCTATCTAGAAGAATATTCTGATCAATTGTATTAAAAGCTACACTAAGGATCGAGGTTGGGTTTTTTACTCAGGGGTTTGATCATGTCACAGGGTTGTAAGAAGCCCTATTATCCGAAGGAGCACCTTAAGAACCCTCATGTGCAGAGCACCCAAAGAATGGACCCAGTAGCAGAACTTGGTAAGTGAGGACTTGTGCTTATTGGGCGATTGAACCCCAGTTCTCAGGGGTGAAATGGAGAGTGCTCTAACCCAGAGAGCATTGCAGGAACACTGGAAAACCTGAGCGATAAGAGGGCAGCCAGTATAGAGAGAGAGAGAGGACGCAACCAGAGGGAATGAACTCTCAGGCACTCTACTAAGTGAGCTATAAGGGAGGGTTGGCAGATGGCATACTGAATGCTCCCAAAAGGAGAGGGAAAGAAAATAAAGGACTCATGAATGATAAACAACAGATGGCATGAGAGGGAGAGTACAAGACAGCAAGCTACTCAGTTCACCAAACTATCTCAACTTGGAAAGGAACCTCAACTAAAGAGAGAAAAGAAGTGCAAGACTTCAAGTTACACAGTCCACCAACTCGTATAATCTCAGGAAATAATTTATTTCATTAAGATAATGTTTTTTCCTTTATTTTTTCTCTTTTTCTTCAAAAAAACCTCTGCAACTGCAGATCCAGAAAATATACAATTTACTGGCCTTGTCTGATCAGAAGACTCAGCATCTGAGTGTTTTGCCCATACAATTTTAGGGTAGATCCATGTGCAACCAGTTGTCAGGAGATGACCAAATTACAAGGTGAGTGATGTAGTTCTTATGGGACTAAACTATTACCAGAAGGGTGTCTGCACCTCCCTCTGCCACCATGCATAGTTGCTATGCAACCAGACATTACAGTATTCCCCCATCCCCAGGGATGACTCCTGACATCACTGAACTCACCCACTGTGGAAGGTTCAGATGAGTTCAGGATCCAGGATATGCTGAGGTGGGACTCATGAATACTACTTGGGAATGTAATCCTCTCATTCAACCAAGTACTGGGTTTTACCTGGGTTTATGTCTGTTGGGAGTCAATGAGACATTTGACAGTGTATGCTGGCGCTGTCAATTAAAAATAAGGTTGGGGGATGTAATGTTTGGGGGTGCCAATATAACAGGGACAGAGTACTTGTTTGAAACATGAGATATAGAATACGGTATTGATCCTCATGGATCTGGGGAGCTGTAGTCAATAGAAGACTGGGTTCCTGGTCCTAATGACCTTAAAGGGACCCAAGTATTTGGGAGCTAATTTCTTTGAATCCAGGCACGGGGGTAAGTTTTTAATAGAAAGCCAGTGCCACTGCCCTGGACAGAAAGTGGGTACTAATTGCTTTTTGTGATTAACAATACGAGTTCTGGCTTTGCTGATGCAGATTCACTCTGGTTCACCAGAAGGCCCTCCATAACTGGCTCGGATACCAGTCAGACATGAAGTTGCTCAAGCAAGAGTTCAACAGTTTCCTTGGCTTGCTAAGTTTCTGCAAAGCAATAAATTTGCCTGCATTTAAAAAAACAGTCCACTAAAACTAACATCACAATTTTTGCCTTGAGACATAGGCAACCATGTGATATAGTCTAGGGAGATATGGGACAAAGGACTGGAGGGTTTAGGCAGAGAATGGAGCAAATCTGCCAGCATGCCCTGGGTTCTTTATTCCATGCACAAACCTGGCAGGCTTCCATATATGCTTGCACATCCTTCTTCATATTCATCCACCTAAAGCATCTCTGCAGATATTCAAGGGTCCAGGTAATCCTTGGATGTCTGGAGGAGGGTGAGGCATATCCCACTTCATGATCTGTGCCTTCATGACCTTCAGAAATAAAATAGAAGGTTCCCAGATGACCCAGGTTAAGCTCTCATTGGAGAACCTCCTGAAAAGCCGTTTCCAGCACCCTCCCAAGGGGACCAGGATGTGTGGCCCAGGGTCTATGAGCTCAGCATCAGACTGTGCTGTGGAAGGGTCTCAATACTTGGAGAAGGTATGGTTTTGAGAGTTTCAAAACAAAGCTTTTTATATTGAGGTCTTCAAATAGAACAGTGCTGAAAACTGGAGTTCGAAGCAGCCCCCAAACATGGCCACTCCAGATTACGTCTCCCAAGCACCACAGCACCTCTCATCTCTGGAGTAGTAACAAGTGCACCTGTCTTCTATTTGCCAGTAATCACTTCCCTATATAAGCTCAGCAGTCACAAACACCCATTACAAAGTATCATTCTGTGTCTCTGTGCCTGATCATACCAAGCCTTCTGACTTCCTGCCTGACTACTTGTGTTTTGACTCAGTTTGCATTTATTTCCCAACTCTGTTTCCTCGCCTGCCCTTTGAGATCCCATTTGTTGATCGACTAACCTGTGCCTGTCCTTAACTACCTCTTTAGCTTACTGATTTGGATTTGTTTACAGTTTGTGACACACCGGCTCTCCCCTGTGCTTGCATCTGTAAGTGCCTGCACCCTGACACATGGATATATTGTTTTTTACATAGCTAGTAGTCAAATTGCTAAAAGTTAATTATCTGAAATGTTTGCCTAATATTTTTGTAAATTTAAAATTTTGTAAATGGAAAAAAGTAATTGCTACTAAATACAGTTGATTTTTGCACTTGCTAACTTTGCTACTGTATTGTAATAATCTAGGATTAGTTTTATTATCTTCTTTTAGGGTAAAGAGATATGCTGATCTAGCAGCACTAAAAGCTGTTCTATAGCTAAAAAAGCTCTCCTTCCATGCAATTTGGAATACTAGCAAATTAATTTTTACACCATTTACATTCTTTTATTTGGTATGTTTTAAGGTGTAGGTGTGTAGTAGTTATACCATTTATTATATACATATCATTATACCAGGGTGCTTTTTTTCTCTCTAATTATTTTTCTTTTAAGTGGGGCTACATTATCGAGAGCAGTGGCTTTCAACTGGTTTTGCTTCAGGACCCATATTTTATGTTGGACATCAAGTCACAACCCACCACTAAAGTTGTTTAGCATATGGAATTAAACAAAGAAATACATATTCATTTTGCACAATTATGTTTTAATACTAATAATAATCTCATCTCATTATCTCTAGCCGCTTTATCTTGTTCTACAGGGTCGCAGGCAAGCTGGAGCCTATCCCAGCTGACTATGGGCAAAAGGCAGGGTACAGTACACCCTGGACAAGTCGCCAGGTCATCACAGGCCTGACACATAGGCACAGACAACCATTCACACTCACACCTATGGTCAATTTAGAGTCACCACTTAACCTAACCTGCATGTCTTTGGACTGTGGGGGAGCACCTGGAGGAAACCCACGCAGACACAGGGAGAACATGCAAACTCCACACAGAAAAGCCCTCGCCGGCCACGGGGCTGGAACCAGGACCTTCTCACTGTGAGGCGACAGTGATAACCACTACACCACCATGCCGCCCTACTATTTGTTGGGACAGAGCAAGTGGAAGCTCCGGCAGGATGGATATACACTGCTGTCTGCGATGGTTTGAGTCGACTACGAGGAGCTATCCTGGGGAAGATCCTCTGGAGCCCTGGGATCAATTTATGGATTTTCTGGACACCAGACTCCTTCCTGAGGAGAAGTGTAACATGTCATTGGTGATTGCGTGTCTGGTGCAGACCTTCCTGCAGGACAAACGCTACTAATAATAATTACAAATATAAATAAATTGTCCTGAAAACCAGGCACGAGTGGATCCAAGTGCAGTATTTTGTTTTTTTAATAAAAGTTCAGAGGAGCAAACAAATCCAAAACAGTAGGCAGTAGTGTGGCCATGAAACAGGCATGGGTTGAGCGATTCACAAATAGACATAAACAGGATAATCCAAAATATCAAAGTCCTATATTCAGTATCGAGGGGCTCTGGCTGAGGTATGGGATGCAAGTGGTCCCAGTGTGACAGGCTTGAGCTGAGAAATATGGAAGGAAGTCGAGAGACGGCTGTGACAGGGTAATTCTATATGGTAAGTAACTTCATTTATTTTTTGAGAAGCTCATAGGGTCCAATGTACTGTGATTTCAGTTTACAATAGCCAGTCAAGTTCTAAAGATCCCTTGTAGCCAACCAAATTCATTTCAATATCTGACATGCCCTCTAGGGCAGCCATGGCCTGAAGGTTAGAGAAGCAGCCTTACGCCCAAAGGGTTGCCAGTTCAATTCCTGAGCCTGGCAGGAAAAATGTGAGGGGAGTTGACTGAATGAACAGTACTTACCCTTCCTTCTGTTTCATGGCTGAAGTGCCCTTGAGCAAGGGCTCCCCAACTGCTCCCTGGGTGTTGTAGCATAGCTGCCCACTGCTCTGTGTGTGTTCACTGCTTCAGATGGGTTAAATGCAGAGGATGAATTTCACTGTGCTTGAGTATACATGTGACCAAATAAAGACTTCTTCTAAACTCTATCCCTGGTCTGGTCCATGGGGTATCTCCCCTATTGTGGTCAGCGTTTCTCTTGTGTCTTTGCATGGCCTGGTCAGTACATTAGTGGGTGGCTTCCCACACTTGTTCACTCCTTTGGAACCAGTTGTCAACTGTTGACGGGTCTGTGGAGCCGTTGTTCCCTGGAAACAAGGTGGCCTTGCATGCACTGGAATGGTGTCAAATGGGTATCAGAGTGTTGGAAAGAATTCTGTGCATATTGAGCCTGTGGGCACAGAATAAACAAAGGAATGTGTTGATCTCCTGATTAGCCTGCTCAACTTGGCCAGTGGCTTGGAGATGGTATCCTGATGTGAAGCCCATAGTGATGGCCAGTTTGTCCATGAAAGCCTTCCAGACTTGAGACATGAATTGGACACCCTGATCACTGACAGTATCTTCAGAAATACCAAAGTTTCTGAACACATGGTTGAACAGTATTTCTACTGTTTCAAAGGCTGTGGGCAGACTAAGTAGAGGTACCAGGCATAAGAAACAAGAAAAACAGTCACAAATGAACAAAATGGTGTTTTGTCCTTGAGATACTGGGAGGTCAGTTAAGAAGTCCACTGCAATGTGGGTCCAGGGATGCTGAGGGGTAGGTAAGGGCATAAGCTTGTTTGCTGGCATTGACCTGGGAACTTTGGCTCTAGCACACTCAGAGCAGTAAGAACCAAATGAAGGATTTGGTTCCAAAATGCAATAAATCCACCGTGATAAACTTGAGAAACAAACGGTATTTTCTTTACAAAAAATTAGTAGCCTGAAAACCACCATTTTCTGTTTGAAACTTTAATATGACACTATGAGGTTGTCATAACATTAAAAATGCAAATCTACATTTTTTTTAAATGAATTTTTTTCCAAAATGCAATTAATCCATTGCATCAATAAAACAATTCTGTGTGTGAAATATGACTAGAAACAAGAAGTAACATAGATCTGCACATATGACAGCCTCTAAACTTGGACCATCTCTTAAATTGGACCAATTATTCATCTTCTTGTCTACAAATCCTAATTTATTTTACACACAAATCTCTGAGAAATTACATTACATTACATGGCATGGCATTTAGCAGATGCTCTTTTCCAGAGCAATGCATAACAAGTGCAAACATCAGGTACAAGAAGTGCTGAACTTCTCGACAGAAAAGTTCTAGTGCCAACTGGACAAGTGACAGAATAATTAGTGTAATATTCTGTTGAAGTGCCAACACTCAGCAAACAGCCAAGGAAAAGAATTTAACCATACAGATGAGCTGACAAAGTATTTATTTATAGTGGCTAATCATCCTTTCTTGCAGCTGAATTGTAAAGGACACAGTTCAACATGGCTAAGGCATACAAAGGCCCCAAAGGCAGCCACCATACTACTCATGTCTGACCAGGGAACACAGCCCAGATATTAACACTATGGGCAATTTAGAGTATCCAGTTAACCTAACTGCATGTCTTTTGACAGTGGGGGAAAACAGAGTACCTGGAGGAAACCCACACAGACACAGCATGCAAACTCCACACAGAAAGGCCCTTGTCAGCCATTGGGATTGAACCCAGGACCTTCTAGCTGCGAGGGGACAGCACTAACCACTACACCACAAGTACAACTAAATAGAGAAAAATAAAACTCCAACAGCTAACACCAGGCTAGACAGTACACAGCCTGGTATGGTCAAGACCAATATGCAATTACACAGTGGGCAGGGAAGTAGGGGAGTCTTCAGTCTGCACTTGAAAGTGATCAGGGAGTCAACAGTTCTGACCTCAATGGGAAGGTCAGGGCTTTATTTGAGGGGGAGCAAGGCGGAGCTAGCTCCGGAAGCTCTGACGCGCGCTCCGGAAGCTCTGACGTGCGCTCCCCCAGCTGGATCTTGACAAACGAT
>JAODXR010000003.1:28228240-28243343 GCA_028877395.1 Cathorops festae
AATGATTCCACCACTTACCTTCCCTGACTCCGCCCTCCATTCACAGACCGACGCTTGGCCACGCCCCCGCTGCCACAGATGTGTTGCCTTTGTACTATTTTCAATGAAATATAGGGTTTCCATGATTTGCAAATTATCGTATTCTGTTTTTATTTACAGTTCACACAGCATCCCAACTTTTTTGGAATTGCTGTTGTACATTGTTTGACTGTTTATGGCCATAACTAATCTTGGAAGTTATTATATTGTCTTTACTAACAGCACATCTACTGTAAAAGTATTGATCATTCTTGATTGATAATTACTCTTGAGAAGACAGTTGATGATTTGGATTTATGATTGTTTCATTTTGTTCATAAAACATTATAGGAAGATGAAATGGGAAAAAATAAGTTTTTCCTTTGGATGGCACAGTGGTGCAGCAATTAATGTTGTCTCACAGAAGAATTTGAGTTTGAATCTCACATCCAACTGGGGCCATTCTGTGTAAGGTTTTCCCTGTCCTTCTGTGGGTTTCCTCCTGCAGTCCAAAGACATGTGGATTAGGTCAACTGGCTACTCTAAATGTCCCATAGGTATTAATGATTGATTGTTTATCACTGTGTTAGCCCTGCAATAGTTTGGCAATCTGCCCAAGGTTTGCCTCTCGCCCAAAGTCAACTGGGATCGGCGCCAGTTTTCCCTGCATCCCTGACAGATAAGTGGTATAGATAATAGATGGATGATTTTCCATTTAAGAACAGACACACTGTTTACAGAAATGTGTGTTAGTGCCTGAGGAAAAAAGCTTGCATCATGTGGTATTTTTTAAATCATCACTTTAAATGTCCTAAAGCAAAGCTCAAAATCCTTGTTTTTCTAACAAAAGCATACAGTTTTTATTAATGAATTGTTTTAAATGTCAAAAAAAAAAATCTAGTACTCTAGTATCTTTCCTGGACAGAATAACAACACTGAGTCTCTTCCTGTAATATTTAACAAGCTTAATGGGCACTTGTAGACGGCTCTTAGGACTTCTTCGTGCAGAACATTTCACATTCATTTTTTCTATACTTATGTTTGTGCACATCACTTTCCCTCTTCACTGACCTTTGCAAAGTGTTAATTTCTCTGCTGCAACTATTTCTGTATTTGGATGTACCTATATGTTTGCCATCATTGTGTTCATTAAAGCTCCATCTTTAAGTCTGAAACTCCTAGCAGAGACCACGAGGTTTTTGACAAAAATATTCTTGCTACAGAATTGATGATGCCATCAATTTCCCTGAACCTTCAAGCACTAAACAGCCCCAGAGTATCGCGCAGTGTAATAGGTAGCAATGCTCTCTCACATCTCCAGGGTCTCTGGTTCACTCATGAACTCAGATTATTGTTTGTGTTCTCCTCTAGGTTTCCTATGGGTTCTTCAGTTTCCTTCCACCTCCCAGAAAATGCCATTAGGTGAATTTTCTAACTTGCATAGCCAATTTAGATGTGAATGAATATGTGACTGTGTGTGCATGGTGTCCTGTGATCGACTGGTGTCCCATCCAAGGCATGTTCCTGCCTCATGCCCATTGTTCCTGCCCAGGATTGGCTCCGGATCCACCTCAACCAGGATAAAATGGTTACTGAAGATGAAATAACTGAAGAACCTGAAAATGAAGTAATGAATTATTTTATTTTTGCCCCTTTAAAAAAAAGAAGTTTGACTGCATGACATGAGACTTGCTATTTAGCTATGCTAAAGTGTGTTAGAGTGGCAAAATGGATCAACAATAAAAAAAAAAAAGAAAAGAAGCCTTTGGTTCTCCAGTTTTGGTAGCTGACCCCTTCAGTTACTGTGCATTGCTGCCTGAAGCACATGGAAGAACAGGAAGTGTAATCAATCCAATATTTCCAGGTATGTAACTTTATTAATGGATTGTCTCGTAATATGAATTTCATCTAGTTTTAAGTTAGTGGTTCTAGAAATTTGAAACACAAATACAGGTTATAAAAAGAGTGCATTATCCATACTCATCCATTTTCTCAGCCTTGCTGAAAGCAGTGAGGAGAAATGTTTAGTACCTCTATTGAAAAACTCCAGACTTTAGAATTGTGTATATAGTAAGTGTGAGAGAGATGGTGATGATCAAGCTACAGATTCAGTGAGAGTGATAACACTGAGCCTGGCTAACATCTACAGCTCAAACAGTCTTTATTAAACTCCCTTGAGTCTCACTCTGGAAACAACTTCATATAACTCAGCCCAGTGACAATACTAGTGGTCAGTCAGGGTGTGTGTGTGTGTGTGTGAGAGAGAGAGAGAGAGAGAGAGAGAGAGATTGAGGAGTGATTGCTTTTTTGGTAATGGACTAATGAGAACCATACATCTGTCTATTGGTCTTTCTCTAAAAGGGGAAAGATGCACAATGGAAAAAGTGCTGGTGCTCCAAGGCAGAAGTGAATCATAGCTCTAACTCCTTGGGGACTGAATGATCATAATATAACATTCGGTGGCACGCCAAGCGCTTGCTCTGCAAGACCACAAGACAGCTCTGGAGAATGACAATATCCAGAATAAAAGAACAGAGCTCTGACAAAAAACGAGAGCGTGAGTAAAGATGGGTGTAATTACCTGTATTGGTATCTGTATCTGTTTAGTGTTCCATACATATATAAACCCAAAATGGACGTGGCCTACATTGAAAGGATTTTTTTTTTCTTTTCTTTTAAATCTGGCTCACATTTTTTAGTACAATGCCTGTGATATTTTCTATAAAGAAAATGGGTTGGTTCTATTTCCAAAGATATAAATGAACTAGCAGCTTAATTTAAACTTGGGCCAGGCAGTTACGAAAGATAAGTCTCTCTCTCTCTCTCTCTCTCTCTCTCTCTGGCTTGGCTTCGCGAATGAAGATTAAGAAGATGATGGTCCACGTCGACTGCAGGCATGCTTATGGCTGACAAGGTCAATACGGCATCGGCAGGTGCAATTGCAGTGGCGGCAAGTGTAGGTCTGATCAGGGTTAGGTGTCGCATCTGCACGGTTCTTCCTCCTCTGTTGTTTTTCTTCAAGGATGGCCCTACAGGTGCTCTCAAAGAAGGAGACAGCCCTGTTAGTAGTGTGATGCCAGTTATCATGGTCTGTTGCAAGTGCAGACCACTGGCGATAGTCAATGTGACAGGCACTGAGGGACTTCTTGAGACAATCTTTGTAGCGTTTCTTTGGAGCCCCTCTGTCATGGTGGCCATCATGTATGGTGAGCTCTCATGGAGAGCTCACCATACATGATGATCTTTGGCAGGTGGTGATCCTCCATCCTGGAGACATGCTGTGCCCAACGAAGCTGAAACTTCACCAGCATGGCCTCAGTGCTGGTGACCCCTGCCCACTCGAGGACCTCGACGTTTGTAATGAAGTCACTCCAATGGATGTTTAGGATGGTGTGAAGGCAGCACTGATGGAAGTGCTCAAGGAGTCAGAGGTGACTGCGGTAAGTGATCCATGAGCCATATAAAAGGGTGGTAAGTACGACGGCTCTGTAGATGCTGATCTTAGTGCTGTTCTTCAGGTGCTTATTGTTGCACATGTGTTTGTATAGACTACTAAATGTGTTGTTCACCTTTGCCAGTCTATTGTCGATTTCCTTGTCAATCTGGGCATCTGACAAGATGGTACAGCCCAGGTAGGTGAACTGCTGTACTGATTTCAGTTCTGTTTTGCCAATGGTGTTATAGGGAGGGCGGTATTCTTCCCAAGGTGCAGGTTGGTGGAGGACCTCTGTCTTTTTTAGGCTAACTTCTAGCCTGAAGATCTGGGCAGCCTCTGCAAAGCAGGATGTGATGCCCTGTAAGGCTCTCTCTAAGTGGGCAGCAAGGGCAGCACCATCTGCAAAGAGGAGGTCCTGGAACAGTTGTACATGGGTCTTTGTGTGGGCCTGTAGACGTCTGAGGTTGAACAGGCTGCTGTCAAGACGGTACATGATGTAAACACCATCTTCATCATCAAGGTCTTTAGTGGCCTGTTTGAGCATCATGCTGAAAATGATGATGAAGAGAGTCGGTGCCAGGACACAACCCTGCTTCACCCCATTACTGATGGGGAAAGGCTCTGATAGATCGCTGTTCAGTCAGACTTGGCCTCGCTAATCCTCATGCAACTGAATGACCATGTTGAGGAACTTTTGGGGACAGCCAAGTTGCTCCATGATCTGCCACAATCCTTTCCTGTTTACAGTGTCAAATGCTTTTGTAAGGTCAACAAATGTTACATAGAGTCCCTTGTTTTGCTCCCGGCACTTTTCCTGGAGCTGTCTGAGGACAAACACCATGTCTGCTGTACTCCTGTTGACTCTAAATCCATACTGGCTTTCTGGAAGGTGGTCTTCGGTGATAGTTTATACCAGTCTGTTAAGCAGTATCCTAGCAAGGACTTTACCAGCAATGGACAGCAGGGTGATCCCCCCAGTAGTTGAAGCAGTCTAACTTTTTCCCTTTGTTTTTATACAGGGTGATGATTGTATCACGGAGGTCTTGTGATAGCTTGCCCTTCTCCCAGCAACAGACAAATAGCTCATGGAGTTTGGTGTGTAACACAGGTCCCTCATTCTTCTAAATCTCTGGTGGAATGCCATCAACTCCTGCTGCCTTGCCACTCTTTAGCAACTCTATGGCTTTGAAGGTCTCTTCAAGGGTGGGTGGCTCATCTAGCTCAGTTTTCACTGATTGTTGAGGAATGCAGAGAATTGCAGAGTCCTGGACAATGCAGTCAGTTTTGAAGAGGGCCTGAAAGTGTTCAGACCAATGGTTTAGGATGGCACCTTGTCTGTCAGAAGGGCCTGGTCATCTGAGCTGCATAAACAACTCTGGGCCTGGTGTATGGGGCCGTATGCTGTCTTGAGAGTTTCATAAAACCCCTTAAAGTTACCAGTGTCCACGCACAGCTGGGTTCTGTCTGCAAGATTGGTCCACCACTCGGTCTGGATCTCTCCGAGCTTGCACTGGAGGTTTCTGCATGCACGCTGGAAGGCATCTTTCTTCTCAGGACAAGACAGCAGTGCCAAGTGGGCCTGATGAGCAGATCTCTTCTTTGTAAGCATTTCCTGAATCTCCTCATTGTCTTCTTCGGTTTGGGTTTGAAGTAAAGTTTGAGTTTGCAGCAGACAAGGCTATGGTCAGTGTGGCATTCTGTGCTGGGCATTACTCTGGTGTGTAAGACGTCATTCAGGTTCCGCTGGTGCACTAAAACATAGTCAAGGAGGTGCCAGTGTTTGGACCGAGAATACATCCAGGTTGTTTTCAAACTGTCTCTTTGCTGGAAGATGGTATTTGTGATAAGTTGTTGTTCTGTGCAGAACTCCAGCAGTAGTTGCCCATTTTTGTTGCAGTTTCCAACACCATGTTTCCCAAGAACTTCTTTCCAGGCCTCTGAATCTCGGCCCACTCTAGCATTAAAGTTGCCAAGGATTATAATCTTGTAGTCAGCAGGGGTGCTTTGGCCTGCACAATGGAGTTTTGTATATGAAGTACAGTGTGCACAAAACTGGCCCCACCCTTTACATCCGGGGTTCATCTGCCATGGCCTAGCAATCTGGGATGGTGACAGCGAGGTTCTCGGGTCATAGGTTTTATATTGGAGTATCCTTCTCCTAGACAGGTTGCCTACCATACCATGGCTGATGAGCCCCATCTGCCTGGGGCAACCTGGTTATACTGCACCAGGTACCCACAGTTGCCCTCTCCTGTCGGTTTTAATCCAGGTGGCACCACGAGGAGGTCAGAGTAGGATTTGAGGTCTGCACCACTCAGTGGATGTTTTAGATCCAGTATGGAGCTCACCCATACCAGCATCCAGTGACTATGGACTAAGGATGAGTGTACTCATATTGTAAATGCATTGCTGTAAGTGTAGAACTTACATACTGTATCCATCAGTTTTGGCATATCGCTACAGTGACATGGCCGCTCTGACGGCTTCAGCCATCAAAGTCTCTAGGGAACATTACAGTAGTGGTTTCCCATTGCCTTCTACTGGATTATTATAAAGGTTTTCTCCTCTCAACCATTCACACTTATGGACAATTTAGAGCCGCCACCAATTAGCCTAACACAGTCTTTGGACTGTGGAGGACACGGGAGGACCCAGAGGAAACCCACATAGACATGAGGAGAACATGCAAACTCCACACAGAAAGACCCTTCATTTACGGCTGTCATGCAAATGGCTTCCTCCTCAGTATACAAGTGCACTTCCATGGCAGGGAAAAAACTAAATTTTGCCACCTATGTAGTCCTCTATTTATACAAAATTGAGTCATTCAGGATTCAGCCATGTTTTTGCTTGGCATTGGCAACAGTTACCGGTTTTTAGCTTTCTCCTGAAATGTTTTCTTTTATTTCTTCTTCCTCAGAGTAGTAAAACTTGCTTTCACTGTGAAGACTGTCGGTATCACTATCCATGATGTAAAATTAATGCTATTCTCCTGAGAAATGCAAAAATAAATGTTCACAAAAATTGCTACGATGTTTGTTGTTGTGAACGAGCAAGTCACCAGAGGTCCATATCCGGGGTCCGTAACCGGGGTCCTTATCGTAGGATATAGACCCGCTCGCCAGCCAGTCAGAGCGAAGGATTTGATGGAAACCAGACCACGAAAAAAATAATATGGATTAATACAGTTGTGGAATAGGGCTATTTACTTCATATTTATTATTTACTATTTACTGTTTGATCTCAAACACAGTAAAAAGGCAAGAAATTGCACTAATTAACTTTTGACAAGGCACACCTGTTAATTGAAAAGCATTCCAGGTGACTGCCTCAACGAAGCTTAGTGTACAAAGCGTCATCAAGGTAAATGGTGGCTACTTTGAAGAATCTAAAATACGAATCATATTTTGTTTAACACTTTTTTGTTTATCACATAATTCCCTTTATGTTCCATATGTTATTTCATAGTTTTGATGTCTTCAGTATTATTCTACAATGTAGAAAATAGTCAAAATACAGAAAAACCTCTGAAAATTAATGTGTAAAAATTTTGAAGGAATAGCCTTCTGGTCAACTGTGGAGGTGCCAAGACCAAAACTGGACACTGACTTGCGTTGCCACAAGCATGTGTACTATTTTCATCGAGTTCTGTCCCAGGAACAGATTGACCACAGAACCTGTAGAAACCTATATGGACCCAAGGAGAATGTACAGAACATTCTCAGCTCAAGTATAAACAGTAACTTGAGCTTAGGATCAAATTGGTGACCCTCAATCACTGCACTAATGTGCTGTCCCAGAAAGAGTCATGCTCAGCAAATAGTTCAAGGTCTGTAACTTCTCAAAATATTTTAATAAAAATAAAAAGATTAATTCAAGTGTAACGTTTGCAACAATTTTTTACACTGGCAAGGTAGAAGCACAGGTTCTTAGGATTAACCACATTAAAGACAGCCAATCTGAAGACACTCCTGAAAAAACACACACTTACACTGAATAAGTAGCCTACTGCATGTCTTTGTGTTTACATTATAAGCTGTATATTCACTTCAATTTAAATTCACTTATTTTAACTACTGTCATTTTTACTTTTGTCTTGCTTGTAAAGAAATTTTAGCACACCTCGAGATGATAAATAATGGTCACATGATCTCATCGAGAAAACAAGCAGGCTGTCTCTGTCTAATGTAAACTGTGTTTTGATTTTTTTTTTATCTTTATCACATAAGCAAGAGGAAAATGTTAACTGTGTAACATGTGAAGAACTCAATAGTTGTAGATGCTTAGGGATCACTCTGGAACATAAAGCATTCCTTTGTTATGGCAGGTGTGTGTGTGTGTGTGTGTGTGTGTGTGTGTGTGCGCGCGCGTGCATACATTCGTACCAACATACAAAGGAAGAAGACCAGCATATGACTTCATAAATGACTCCATAAACAGCCACAGCACCACAGTTTTCAAAGAAGTGAACCACAAAGTCTGCAGAGGAAAATGAAGTAGGAACAAGAATCTTGAGCCGTCCATTAGTCCATTAGAACCATGTGTTTGGGGTGAAGCCATAGGCATTGGGTAAGTGCCAGGGGAGAGGTGGCAGAGCTAAAGCCAAGCAGCCTGCGGGCATGACACAGCCTGGAGAGATGTGCTTTCAATCATACAGAGAGAAAGAAAGAGTGAGCAAGAGAAATGACACGGAATAATAATCATAAAAAACCCCAAATGACCCTGGCAAGAGCTCATGCAAAGCTGGAAAGCACATTTGGACATCTCTGCTGTTTGTGAGGTGAGCTCAAAATTCAGCAGGTGCAGAATAATTAGGGGAAGAGTGCTGGGGGAAATGTTACAGAAAATGAGGGATTGAGATGGCAAGGAAAGACACACATTAGAATTGACAAATTAGGAAAGTTTCCTTGTATCTCTAAAAATTCAACTTTAATCATTGTTCAACCTGGAATCTGAGGGGGAAAATAATTTAACAGTCAACAATGTCATTTTTACAAGGTTTTTTTTTTTTACTGATGGTCGCATTTTGCTCATAAGGACATTCTAATGAATTACATAAAATATTTTTTTCATTAATAATTTACTTTCAATTAAAAAAAACAACCAATCAAAAAAAAAAAAACCATTCTCCTGGTTGGGCCATTCCACCTGGCCATTGGACTGTAGATGATATCCAGACATGAGGCTTACTGAGACTTCAAGACATTCCATGAAACAAGTCCATAGCTCAGATATGAACTGGGAACCACAGTCATTGACAATATCCTCAGGGATACCAAAGTACCGGAATACCTTTTGAAACAGCAGTTCTGCTGTCTGAAACACAGTAGGAATGCCTGGTAAGTCTCAGAGCCTTAGAGAATCAGTCCACAGTCCACATGATAGCTGTGTCACCCTGAGTTGGTGGTAGGTCTATTATGAAGTCAATGGTTAAGTGGGACCATGGTCTCTGAGGTACAGGGAAGGAACACAGCTTACCTGAGGGAGGGGTTTGTGGAACCTTTGCTTGAGCACATTCAGAGCAGGAAGCAATGGAGTGGTTAATTTCGGTCCGCATCTTCTCCCACCAGTACTTACTCGGTTCAGGACAGAGCATCAGATTTAGTGTTCTTATGCCCAGGATGGAAGGAGATCATAAAATTGAACCTCATGAAGAAGAGTCTATTGGGCCTGATGTGGGTTCAATCTCTTTGCTTTCTTGAGATACTCTAAGTTTCTGTGGTCAGTTAGTATCATGAAGGGGTGTGTAACTCCCTCTAACTAGTGCCTCCATTCCTTGAGGGTGAGCTTAATGGCTAGTAGTTCACAATTCCCGGTATCATAGTTCCTCTCAGCTGATAAGAGCTTCTTAGAAAAGAAAGCCACAGGGTGAAGCTTTGGTTTCTTGCCAAAGTGCTGGGCTAGCAACCCTCCCACTCCAGTCTCTGAGCCATTCACCTCAATTGTGAAAGGCTTGGTTTGGTCAGGATGCTGCAGGATGGGGGCTGAGGTGAACACAGACTTGAAACAGCCAAAGGCTTCCTCAGCTGCAGTGTTCCAGAGAAGATGTTTGGGACCTTTCTTTAGCAGGGTGGTTAAGGGAGCTGCGATGGTGCTGAAACCTCTGATAAAGCATTGGTTAGTGAAAACTAACAGAAGTTAGTGAAACCTAGAAAATGTTGAAGCTCCTTCACAGACATGGGTACTGGCCAAGCTGTGATGGCAGACACCTTGGAGGAATCCATGCTGACTCCTTCTGCACTGATGATGTAACCCAGAAACGAAATCTGACGTAAATAGAATTCACACTTCTCAGCTTTAACGTAGAGGTGATTCTTGAATAGACACTTCAGGACTGACCTGACGTGTTCCAGGTAACTTGCTTCATTAGGGGAGTAGATTAGAATGTTGATGTATGCAATTACAAACTTCCCCAGCATGTCCCAGAGTATGTCATTTATAAGACATTTGAAAATGCTTGGTGCTGAAGAAAGGCCATATGGCATGACCCGGTACTCAAAATGGTCGGCGGTGGTGCTAAAAGCCACCTTCCATTTGTCACCCTCTTGGATTCTGATGAGGTTGTATGCACTGCACGGTTCAAGCTTAGAGAAGATTTTAGCAGAACATAGTTGTTCTAAAGCAGAGGGAAACATTAGAAGTGGATATGGGTACTTTACAGATATTTGGTTTAGTCCTCTGAAGTCCATACACTGCAAAAAATTGAAAACTAAATTTAAGAAAACTACTTAATACTCGTGAAATTATCTTGCTGCATTGACAGATTTTTACTTGATAAGACATCTTAGAATAAGTTGGTTGCAATCTAGAACTAGGTTTAATAATCTCAGAATTGGTCTTTTGTATTATTTTAATAGGAAATGTTAGATTATTTCAACTATTTTCAAGATGTTTTCACTTGCCAAGATATTTTTTGCAGTGTACATAGATTTTTTTTTTTTGCTGTATGTGATAAACAGTATCAGTGTAGCACTAGTAGTGTTGGGTACTGCGGAGTACTGATCCATGAGCATTTGTTTACAATGAGGGTGAGAAGAGAGGGCAGTGTCCACGGTCTGATTTTCCAAAAAAAATTGATAGATTGAATACACAACATATATGACATGGGGACTTTGAGGTTTAATTTTAGCCATAAATAGAGCTCTAAAGTTGGCTAAAATGCCTGTTTTCCAGTTCCTCACCATAGAGCTCTTTGTAAGAGTCATAATGTGGCCATTTAGAGTCAGGTCAGACTTGGAGTCTAACATACCTGCCACAATAACGGGTGGTCGGCGTCTAAACCGGCTCCCCCACCAGTCCCGTACTGGTGAGGAGGGTGGCATGTCACCCAGCAGGACGAAAAACGATACCTGTCAAAGGGCAGATGAGCTCTTTACGAGCCAACAGCCAACATGCGCACTGTCTCCGCACTGCCTTGTGCGTTAGCTCTGGGAGGAGCGAAGGCTAAAGGAGTAAACCCTGACAAAAAATCTACATCTTGCAGGACTTGCTGGATGTCTCGGTTTACCCTGCCTCCACATAAAGTTCTTCAGGACTAAAGAAGAGTGTTTGACCTAGGGCAAGCGTGCACTCTTTCATTTTTGCCCAGGCTTACGGGCCGAAGGTATGGTTGTGATGGTCGTTGTTGATCTCAAATCTGGTGTCTACAATTACTTCGGTAGCTAACTATACGACCATGTAGCCCTATTTAGGGGTGGCCTACATGCCCCAATCTGGGGAGGGCGCTAGAAAAGGTGCGCTAAAAATGCCGACGCTAGACCATATACTCCTGAACCAATTTACTCTCGTAATACTCGACTAACCCTTGCGACCTAGAACATTAGGACTATGCAAATAGGACTTGATTCAGACCCTCTGGACCCTGACCTACAAAAGATGGCTGTGATTTCCAAAGAATTGACTAGACTAAACATCGATATTGCGGCACTCACTGAGACACGGATCGCCGATCAGGGTACCATGCAGGAGGATGACTTCACTTTCTACTGGTTTGGGAAACCATCAGATGAGCATAGGCTATACAGTGTTGGTTTTGCTATCAACAACAAGATCCTCCACTCTTGTGTAACATCACCTGTCGGTCACTCGGAAAGACTAATGCAACTGAGCATTGCCTGTGCAGGCAACACAATCCATCTCATATCGGCATATGCTCCAACACTTACATCTCCTGCTAAGAATGCATTCTATGAGCAGCTATCATCTATCTTATCATCAATTCCATGATCAGACAGTCAGTCTGTTCATCCAAGGCGACTTTAATGCACATGTGGGTGCTGACAATTCAGCCTGGGAATGTGTCCTTGGCCCACACGGTATCGGGAAAATGAATGAAAATGGTCAATGTCTCTTAGAGCTAAGCTATGACCATTCTCTTTGCCTCTCAAATTCATTCTTTGTGGGTAGCACTCGCAGCAAAGTCACATGGCAACATCCTTGCTCAAAGCGCTGGCACCAACTGGATCATATACTCTGAGATACGTGTGCCACGTTTGTAGCATGCACAGTGCAGAATGTGACACAAACCATATCCTTGTTCACTGTAGAACCACCAGCTCTTAAACAGTCTAACTGTCGTGACAAGTATCAATCATCGTTGAGGACTCTCATTGAAGCCTCGGATACTGTTTCCATGGATTCTCCAGCATCCCAATAGAATGCTCTTAGCAGTGCAGTGACATCTAGTGCAGAGACTGCCCTTGGCATTATTCATCGTAAACAGCCAGACTGGTTTGCGACCTTTTCTGACATCCTCTATCCTGCCATTGAAGAAAAGAAGAAAGCCTGTTTGCTGTACTATGTGGTTCCATCTTGTGCAAATGCTGACCACCCAAAACATGTGAGGGCAAATGTTCAAAGTTTATCTTGACAATGCCTTCATCAATACTGGCTGGACCTCTCCTCCTGTATCCAAAATTGTGCAGACTCTGGAAACCTTCAAGGCTTCTACAGTGGCATTAAGGAAGCACTTGGTCCCAAGCCTAGGAAGATTGCTCCTCTCCTCGATCTAAATGGGACCACTCTTACAGATAAGGAACATCAGATGGACCATTGGGTAGAACATTTCACCAGCCTTTATTTGTACGATATACCAATAGATGAATATATCATCTGAGGCACCCCCCCAAAAAAAAACTCTTCATCTTGATGCTCCACCTACAGTTGAAGAGATTGAGGATGCCATCAAGCTTTTGAGGCCAAACAAGGCCGCTGGAGATGATGGTATCGTACCAAAATTGCTGAAGTATGGTGGGGATGAGATGATTCGTGAACTCCATAGCATCATCATCTTATGCTGGAACTCTGGCTCTGTCCCAAAAGAATAGCGTGATGCAAAAATGAGAACACTTTATAAAAACAAAGGTGACAGAAGAGATTGCAATAACTATCGTGCCATCTCCCTTCTCGGTGTCGCTGGTAAGGTGCTCGCCATTGTTGTTTTGCAATGTCTAGTCTGCCTCACCGATCGCATTCTTCCAGAGGGTCAGTGCGGGTTCAGGTCAGGACAATCCACCATAGACATGGTCTTCACTCTCCGACAATCGCAAGAAAAAGCAGTCGCACAGAACCACCCCTTGGTGACGGCCTTTATTGACCTCACCAAAGCTTTTGACCTTGTGAATAGAACCGCGCTCTTCACCATCCTCCATGTGTGTTGGCCCCCACCCTTTTTGGTATATTTTTCTCAGTTTTGCTGAGATATGCGTTTCCTGATCCATCTGGCATCTCACTGTGTACCAGATCAGATGGCTCACTATTCAATCTTGCAAGACTAAGGGCAAAAACAAAGACTCGTACTCTCCTGATTCATGAACTTTTGTTTGCGGATGATGCAGTTTTTCTTGCTCACTCTCAGGATGATTTGCAGTCACTGTTTGACTCATTTGCCTCTGCTTGCATATCATTTGGTGTAACGATTAGTATCACAAAGACCAAAGTGATGTATCAGGGCCTTCCATTACCACCAGTCATTACAATGAACAGCCAGCCTCTGGAAATTGTGGATCAGTTTTGTTATCTTGGATCGACTGTCTCCAACCCACCGTGCCTTGAGGTTGAGATTAACAAGCATATTGGAAAGGCCACCTTTACTTTTGATGGTCTCAATGATCGTGTCTGGGTCAACAAGAAGATCTCCCTCAGTACCAAGATCAAGGTGTATGAGGCTTGTGTTCTCTCTGTTCTACTTTATGGAAGCGAAACAAGGTCAACATATGCCAGCCAGGAGAGACGACTCAACTCTTTCCACCTGAGATATCTGCGTAAAATCACAAATGTAAGCTGGCAAAATAAAATACATGATGTCAGAATACTTGAAATGTGTGACTCAATTAACTTATACGCCATAAAGCGGAAGCGTCGCTTGCGTTGGCTGGGTCATGTCTATCGAACGGAGAACTAGCGAATTCCAAAATCAGTTCTCTACGGTAAACTAACTGATGCCAAACGCTCCATAGGTCACCCTATGCTCCATTTCAAAGATGTCGTAAAGCGTGATTTGAAAGACTTCAACATTGGACCAGCTAATTGGGAAGTCACTGCAGCTGATAGACATGCCTGGAGGTCAGCTCTATATGATGGTGCAACAGCATCATCCGGAAAATTTGAAGAGCTCCATCACTGCCAGCACCTGACCAGAATGAGACGGCAGCAGCGCCTACAATACGTCTAAAGCCTGTAAATTCTATCATCAAGTTTTTGGTGTAAAGGCCAACAATGTGGCCATTGTGATCCAGAGCTATTGGTCCCTTCACAAGTGCAGATGATTCCCATTTTGGGAATGGCACAGACTCTCCACAAAAGATAACGATCACATGACCAGTGCTCGCTCTCTCTCTCTCTCTCTCTCTCTCTCTCTCTCTCGAGTTTAACTCTATAGGAGTGCCCACGTGATGTGTTGATACCTCTGAAGTCACGGTGCAGGAGGTGTTTCCAGAGTAAGGCATCATGTGTAGCGGAGTGCAAGTCTCTGCATACTTCAGACAGCATTAGGAGCGAGGACACGTCCAGCAGTCGCATGATCCTTTGCAGCAGCTCAGGGGGCAGTGCAGCCAAACCAGACAGTGCAGGCAGACCCAGTGCTGCAGGGATGGACACGGACACACACACACACACACACACACACACACCATGTATATGTGGATATCAAACTTCTATAACAATTGTACAAAGGGATAGAACAGTGAAAGGAGAGCTGGCTCTGATTTAAGGATATACCTTCTCTAGCTGTTGCAATGAGTGGGTAAGCCAACTGTTCCTTAAAAACACAAACCAGTTTCTGCAAGTCTCTGTAGGCCACTCCAGCATTTCCACCTATGAAGTCAAAACCACTTTTATCCGCCAGACAAATAATTAACAGCAAATATATTTTCAGGCTACATGGAAACAAACAAGTGTACAACATTTCCAAGACACATTACATCCCATATATCATATAACTGTACATAACATGGACAACAGGTCACCAACGCGGTAGCGTTGGTATATAGGGGTTGGCCAGGTTTAAATCCTTACAGAGATTTCTTCATCTTCTCCTTCTTTTTCAGAGGGACTCTCAGAACTCAAAAACCACAAAAGATAAACAAGTGAAATTTGGTATACTGATAGATATTGATATGGGGAGTTCCCTCGACATTTTGAAATATTGAT
>JAODXR010000003.1:33669390-33683643 GCA_028877395.1 Cathorops festae
GCGTTTTATTTTATTTTTTTCTGCTGTAGACAGATGGCCTTGTGCAAAATTACCCTTCTGGATGAGTGTGTAAAGGGGCATACTTTCATATTTAAAAAAAAAAACGAATTTGGTCGAGGATATACACTTTAAAGTAGCACTTTTACTGAGTGCACCATTGTGTAGGACTGAAGAAGCCTCTCAAATGAATGGCTTTGATTTACAAGACAATTATTGGCCAATATAAACCACAATGTTTCTGTGCATGTCCAAGTTTGAGCTGGCTGTTGGGGCAGTTTCCTGCTTTTGCCTGTGGGGGCGCTGTCAGTGTGGAGCGCAACAGGCGTTACCTTATCCACCACATCCAGCCCGAATCGAGCTATTAAGTCAATTTAAAGACCGAAAAGGGGAGTTTCCTTAAGTCACCACTATCTGTCAGGTTGCCCTGCTGAGGAGCAGAGAGTGCTGAAAATGAGCGGCAGGAAGAGTGGCGCTCCCCTGTTATGGCTCGCCGTGTGCTTCGGGAGCGCGCTCGAGGCCGTGGCACTGGGCTCGCGCGCCGTGTGGCGAAACGGCTCGGCGGTGCTCGTGCCGGACTACATGCTCCATCTGTACAGGACGCAGTCGCAGCTCGAGCGCACGAGCAACTACGGGAGCGCGACGCGCGCGAGGAGACGCGCCAACACAGTCACGAGCTTCGTGGACCAGAGCAGAGGTGAGGGCACGCGCATCACTCAGCACTAAGAACCATTCGATTTCATGGCTGTAATTAGTTATTGCTTTCTCTGAAGGATAAATGACTTGAGTTTAGTTCATTATAATCACACACACACGCACGCACGCACACACACACACCTACAAAAAAGAGACTAATCCATTCTCCAGACAGCCTTCTCTCTGACAAGATGCACTTGCATTCCAGATGTTATCCTGCTGAAATTCTTTATCCCCTTGCTACACCCTAATATGTTGCTGCATTAGATGGTTTGCATGCAATCATCATTAAGTCTTGGTATTATACAGTACTTGTGCTCTTCTGTATGGTTGGTGTCATAGGTGCACTTGTCACTTTGTATTAAAACTGTGGTTTTGCACTATGCAGTCCTGTACTATTGTTCGTGCATATTTTTTTTATTGTTATAACAATGTTATAACAATAGAAAAGGCTAACGCGCAAATTGTATCCAAAACTGATTTATAACAGATATTAAAGACACAACCCTGAAAGAAAGGATGCAGTCATTTACTTTCAGTTTATTATTTTAATCATTTTTAGGTGTCAGCAATATAGCATACTGTGCAAATGATTCTTATGATTTTATTTGAACATGGTCATAATTTTTTTTTATTTTATATGACATTCTGAAGAACAAATTGTTGAGTTTTGGATTTTCCTGATGTTTACACTTTCGAAATCAACTCTTTCATCTAACACCTAAAATTATGGACTTTAATGTGTCTAACCTCTACCATCTGTGAAAAATAAAGTTCACTGGCGTGTTGAGCCGAATGCTTGGAAAGAGCGTGCAATCCATGGCCAGGTGTTGCTGATAAAGACAGAAACTCTTAATTCAAAACTCATGGTCAAATACATATTATGGCATACAATAGTGATTTTACAAAACAGCGCCTGGTTAGGTGGGTCATTTCCCCGCCTAAGAACACAAAATGTACTGGCTAGACCACCATTCTTGTTGTAATGAATGGGGACTGGAGCGATGGGAAGGTCAAAACAAAGTGCAATACAGAGTCTGTCCTGTAAAATGTTACCTAATTGCTAGAAAATGACTCAGTGCCAATGTCAGTGCTGATTAAACAACATCAATTAAAACATATCGGAAAGTTCGACGTTTTACTAGCATTCGATTTTATAGTCTTAGAGAAAATAAATTTCTGATGCATAAATCAGCAGTCCTTTTTGTGTAGAAATTATTGGAAATTTAATTATTAAAAAATTACATTGCATACATCATCAACTGACATAATTAATCTCAATGACCCATCGGTTCCTGAGGCCCAGAAAATTCTTGAGCGCAAATTAGGCTGCGTGTTGTAGACCAAAATAAAAGTGGAGGAGTTGGAATGAACCCCCATTTCCAGACTGCCTCTTCATGATATTTTTTAGATTATGTCATTGTTTGGTCTGGCAAGCAGATATTACCTCAAGAAGAGGATGCTTTGCCCTACGACCCCACTCTGAGTTCACCATTCATCCTGATAGTGGTCCTTTTTCTGAGTGTGAGAAACAAGTCTGAGAGGCAGCTTACACTGGATGCCTCTGTGCTTTTTGCTCCTCTTGAGGACCACAGGCCAAGCCCAGGTTATGTGGCTGCTCACAGCAGATGCTTAACTGTTTGCAATTACTTGCTTTTCTTAGTTCTGTCTCGTGATATGCAGTCAACACGATATAGCCAGATCTGGCCTTGGGTTCTCGTGCTACCCACTCATATTAGAAGAATCCCCTTCATGTTTTAACCATGAAACTGTGGTCTGCGTCTCAGGTTGCACAGTGCTCTGGCTTCTACGGTTGAGTTAGATGTCAAGACGTCAACATTGAAACTTGTTTTACTTGCTGGATCTGGTCCCTTTTAGCAAAGCTCTTGTCTGCATTGCTTCAGTCACGGATGGCATAGTGCGACATGGGCTTATGATAGAGCTCTTTGGAAAACATCTGAATAAGAAAAATAGCACAGCACAAAGATCATCATGAGATGTTCGAACGAAAATCACAGTTTGCCTCTCTCCAGAGGTTTAACGAGCCCAACACTCAGATGTATTCAGGAAACTAGGTCCAGGTGATTTCTAGCCAATATAATGACCATCAGAGGTGTTCAACCCAAACGGCAGACATCTAATTGTGTCCCCAGGCCACCTAATACTCCTCTTAAATTTACAGCCTCCTCTTGAGGAGCCTAGCAGAAGGGGAGGGAAGGGTTTTGCTGGAGACCATGAGCTTTTAGTGTGTCCCAGCAAGCTTTTTTTCACATTCAATCTGCACAACTAGGAGATGCTGCCAAGGACCAAGTCAGTCCGTCAGGTCAACTGAACACTCTCCACCTGGCCTTGGCTGGTGCTGTGTGCCTTGCATTTGGAGAATCCATTCTAGGCCCCTGAATGTTATTCTCATTGAAGAGAAGAGCTGACAGTGTCAGTATGGCATTTTCGGCTATTTGGTAGACTGCTCACAACGGGCCAAGGAATGTGAGATTTCTACTGCAGACAGATGGCTCCTGTAAGCACTGCTGAAGTTAAATTAACATTGACCCATTATTGAAATTCCTCCCAGGCAGTACATATTTGAATGTCTAAGACTGAACCGCTCATCTTTTTGTTGTTGATTTCTTGTGTACTTACAGATGAGCCATCAGCTGAGTCCCACCAGCAGTACATATTTGACCTTTCGGGTCTCTCAAGGACAGAAGAACTAGTGGAGGCTGAGCTGCGGGTGTTGCGGAAGCTGCCGTCTGACTTGGAGAAATTACGGTCCTGTGCAGGAAACCTGTACCACCTACTCCTTTATAGCTGCTCCTCTCGGGGCTCATCAGGCAAGCCTTTACTGCTCACTTCTAGGACAATCGACATTCTGGATACCACCTTGAATACTTGGGATGTGTTTAACATTTGGACTACTCTAAAAGCCCACTACAGGGTGCACAGGACAACTCAAGACAGCAGATATGTATGTTTCAGCATAGCTGTTGTTTCAGACTTAACAAATGAAATGATCTCCCCTTCTTTGGTTGGTTTGGGTTCAGAGGGGCAGCAGAAGAATGAGAAGGCTTTGCTTGTAGCCTTTTCCCGCACTCGCAGGAAAGAGAATCTATTCAGAGAGATCCGTGAGAAGATGAAGGCCATGCACATGTTTGATCGGAGCGCTGAGGGTCGTGGTAGACCCAGGCGCCGCCAGAAGAGGAGAACTGCCTTAGCAGGCCGCTCTGCTGGAGCAGGAACAGCAGGTGGTGGTGGGGCCACTGGGGGAGGTGGAACAGGTGGAGGGGGCAAAGGAGGTGGCAGACGGAGGACTCGCTGCAGCCGCAAACCACTCCATGTGAACTTTAAGGAGCTGGGATGGGATGACTGGATCATTGCGCCGCTGGACTACGATGCGTACCACTGCGAAGGTGCATGTGACTTCCCACTGCGTTCGCACCTCGAACCCACCAACCATGCCATCATCCAGACGCTCATGAACTCCATGGATCCAGAGTCAACACCGCCCAGCTGCTGTGTACCTTCCAAACTCAGCCCTATAAGCATCCTGTACATTGACGCTGGGAATAATGTGGTATATAAGCAGTATGAGGATATGGTAGTGGAAAGCTGTGGCTGCAGGTAGCAGCATGAAATCGGGCTGGACTGCAGCCCTTGATTTGAAACCTACAAAAGAGCCCCAATGCAGCACTGCCAGCCTCACAGAAATGAGCCTTAGTGCCAAAATATTTTAGCAATCACTACCATGAATAAGTGTGTGTGTGTAAATGCATGTGGCGGCGTGGACATGAGAGGTTATGCTCACGGGCATTTTGAACAGTGTCTTTCAAATGGGCAGAAAACCCAATGGGTAAAAATGCTGAATAGCCTTCTTTGCAAGATACTAAATTCTCCAACAAAATAAACACCTCCTTGATCAGGAAAAGAGTGAGACCAGAAATGCCAGAAATAACACTGCATCCTGATAATGTTAACTGAATGATAGAGCACTCAAGTATGGCTCACAGTGACTGAGAAAAGGTTGAACTGTTCTGAATTCCCAAGTCTGTCAGAGATTCCATGCAAGTCTAAGAGCAGAAGTGCTATGCTTGACAGTCAGCTTAAGCTGCACAAAACATTCATAAGAATTTTATAGAAGATTTAAATACAAACTATAAATGTGAGAAAGAAAAAAAGTGACAATCAGTGGCAGCAATGCTTGTCTGACTGTTGGAGGTTTTGACTTTTTCTGTAAGGCACAATGTGTTATTCCAGTTGGACCTTGGGTTGTTTTTATAATCAAGAGCCTCATTGGGTGATTTATTGAGGACGACAGTTCTGAATTTTATATCAAGGTAACCCACACACGGTTGATGCTCCCAAGAGGTGACATCTCGCTTCCTTTTCTCAGCATAATAGACAGTGTTTGACTGGCCCACGAAAGGAAACTCACAAACCATACATTGCTAAGAACTTCAGTCATTATTTGTTTCACTCAAAAGGCTAATCATACCAAGTTGTGTAAGAATTGTGTTTAACTAAGCTCATTACAAAAGAAATAAGCATTGTGGACACCCCACTTGGCATCTGCAGGACTAGATACAATATCCGCGTTATTCATGATGTCCACATGTGTAAGAGGTAAATGATTTCACTGAACCTCAAAAACTGGGAAAGACGTTAGAACGCCAAAGTCAGAATGATTCTTGGCATTGTGCACTTGTGTGTGACAACCCTCTTGTCAGGTCAAACTGCATGTGTAGGTCGGTTTGCTTTTCCTCATCTCCGCTGTCTTTATGTTCATTTTATTTTAGAATAAACATTCTCATCAAGCACATTCTCCTGAATGCAGCTTCACATTGTACACCTGCTAAGCGACTTAAGACAATGAGTGTTAAAACACCCCAAGATCATGCCAGGTGACCCAGCCTATTTAAACTCAATTCAAATGATTAAAGACTAAATTCTGCGATCCCTGTGATATACAGCTTTGAAGTTTTTTTTCCCCATTATCTAAAAATATACACACTGGAATATAGTGATGCATAAGAAAATCATTCTAAAACCAAAATGGCTGCATTATACATAGATTGCAGTATTTTAGCGTAAACAGCCAGCCAGAAAAGCTGCAGCCATCAAACAACTGCTGTGTGCCTTATACGATCAGCATAACCTAGCGAGCTCAGCCCTGCACGAGTTTGCCGGTTTTGATAACAGACTGATGTTATCCCAGTTTATTTCAGTACATTTGTTCATTTTTGCAGAAAAAACCCATTCTAGTTGCAGTTTTTCAGGGTTTTTAAGGACAATGAAAGGTACAGAGGCACATAACATTATGAGCTGTAAGTATATCTGCTTGAGCATATGAATAATGTGACATCAGATTTCTCTCCTAAATGCACATCTATAGTAATAATACTAATACTAATAATAAGTATAAATACACAGGTGATTACTGAAAATCACGTGCACTGATTGGTCGGGAAATAGGGACTATTTCTCGATAATTACCTTGAGCAACTTGGCAAAATGGCAGCCAATCACTGTCACTGTAAGTGATGAAGTACAAATGATGAAAGAAAATGCTGTTCCTAAAAGCACTAAAGATGCTACGAAGTTTGGTCTAAAGCCATTCAAAGGTAAGGTGGAATTGTGATTTATTTGATCTATTTCAAAACAAAGTATTTTATGTGACACGGCATAGATAAGTGACACAAGCCTGTGCCGTTATTATATTTGCATGCCACTTTTGAAGTTTGAAAAAAATAATTTTTAGTACTTTTAAAAAATTTTTTATTAAATAATCACCTGTGTATTTATACTGAAACAATTATCTGCCTCAGGCTCAGTGAATAATAACCTTGACTACATTTCGGTTATTATTCACTGATCTTCACCTCGCCTTCGACGAATAATTGTTAATTAGAAACGTTCAATTATATATATGTATATATAAACTTTTTCAAACAAGGTAATTAAATACAAATGACTATAATACAAGTAAAAAAAGTTATAAAGCAATAGCAACACCTGAAATTACAAATCTACAACGAATCATTTGAGCTGTTAAACTTGTTCATTAATTGTGCCTCGGTTATAATAAAACAAATTTCTTTTATCACAGTATCACAGCTTATATCATTAAAATGAACCTTGCTCTCTGTTATATCTGAAAGTTATGATAAGATAAAGGAAAAGATTTACTTGCTGTATAATTCACATTAGATTTATGCTTTGCTTTTTTCATATCAACAGCGTGAAGCATCAAGCTGTCCCAAATCTACCGGTACAGTGTGTACACTGACTTATTTCAGGAGCATGGTGGAAAACAAACTTAAAGCTGCAAGAATTACGTTTTTGTGCCTTGGCATTTTAACTTAAAAGCCTTTAGAGACATTTTTGAGGAGTAGGTATTTCAGCCAGCCAAGTGTTTTCAGACACTGAATGTAAATCCTACAGCATTGCGAGGCTTCGACTGAGGGCTTTGGCAACCTTGCTGTATACATCAATGTTAGACTATGCTCACTTCATAAGAATCGGACATCTGTTTTACTTTACCGTCCCCCGTTTATAGTGTGTTGGTTTTAAATATGAGATGGAATAGTAAAACGGTGGTTACACTAATTTGAAAACACTAGCCTTAATTTAGTGCATTTATGATGCTCTTTCGAGTCCCTGTGTATTTGTGAGCTGTAACAGAACGTATAATGAAAATGATCATTATACAAAACAGAACAGAAATGCAGTACGTGTCCTTTGATTGATGACAAATGTCTTAAATGCAGAAACCATATTGGAGTATTGTCATTGCACTATGTGCGAGTTTTTGTGTAACATACAAGGGATTGTATATAATTGAGCTATAAATTATCTGTAAACAGCTATGCATTTTTCATCTTTTGGAAATATTGTTTAGTAGTATGTATAAAAAAATATATATATATATAAATATATAAATATATAAATGTCTATACAAGTGTCAAACCCCAAATTAAATGCACTTTGTAGCCTCTTCTTTTCTTACACCCTTTTTACGCTGCCATTTCTGTACAGATGATTTTATTAAAGCGAAGACTTTATTAAATAAGGGAAAAATGGACTCTCTCAGCAATTCTTTGCCAGACATTCAAATAAAAGTAAACTCTTACTAAATGTGTGTTGCACCCTTGGTTTCAGAAGTATTATTGCATTTGTGTTGTGTTTCGGCTTTTGCCTGAAATGTACTAAAAATATTTCCAGGTGATTTAGATTTCAAAAGGCAGAAAGCGACGAGAGACTATTGCCCAGTGCGGGCAGGGAAGTCATAATGCATTATGTGAAGCTCTATGCTCAGAATACTTTAATGCTTGTGTGTGTATGTGGGTGTGTATGTGGTGCACACTGGAAATTTTATTAAATTTGTTGACTTCATGGTCTTACATAGAGTGCATGCCCTCAGAAGACTGTGATGCAATTTCATATTTGTCTTGTGAGGTTTTCTCAAAAATAGTGAGACCTCGCTAGTTTATACCAGCTGTTAAATATATTTTGTATAACACTGTAACTCAGTGGGACTCAAGAAGATATTTGACTACTGATGTGCTGCATTTATATATTAATATATACAAATGTTTGAATCCATTTCCAGACAATATAGTCTACTCCTGATGAAAGCATAAATATGATCTTACAAATTTAAGTCTATGTTTCTCAAGTATTATTTGATGATTATTATGTTTCAAAGGTAGTATTTAAATGTTCTGCTTTTCTAATATATTGATGTGATATATTTATTTGATCATTTGTAAGATTACATTAATGGAACAAAATATAAACAAATAAACAGACAAAAAAAGAAAAAAAAACAAGACTTCGTATAGCAATGCAACATAAAAACATTGTAAAACTCTGTAAAACATTGAGAGCTCAATAACAGGAAGAAGAGAGAATTGATGAGAATGCACAATTTAATGTAATGTAAAATAAAAAAATAAAGGAAAAAAGGAATGATGGAATACATACACACAAGGCTGAATCAAATGAAAATCTTTAATTTTTTTACCTTTTACATTGCTTATTGTGAATAGGTGTCACAAAAGTATATCATTTTTCTACATAATCACTATTTCGTGCATTTCATGTTCTAGTGCATAACAACTATCCAGATTCCTCTTGAAAATATTTTTGATTCGATTCTAATTTATGTTGCAATTTTAGGTTTTTCATTTGACACACCTAATTTTTACCAGAAAACATCTCACAAACATGAGAATAATGTCCTAGTGCACTATCACAGCGCAAACGCATATAGATCAAGGTTTATTAGATAAAGCTATACTGGTACATAAACTGAAAGGGGGGACAACGAATAACTACTACTCTGTCAAAACAAGACCTAACAAAAACCAGGGGAACAAACTTGATCTGTTACAGATGATATTTGGCAGGAAAAAGCATGTATATATATCTGGGCTGATTCTTCATTGCGACAAAAAAAAATACTTTGAAAATGTAAAACAGTAAAGCTTGTTTGCTTTGCCACAATTCAATCCACCCGGACGGGATTACTCCATTTCCTTCCATGAACTAGTCCTGCCTCCTGGTTTAAATCAAGGATAAGCAAATTAAGGGGCTTTGTCATTCTTTTCTGAACAGGGAGAAGAAGGAGATTAAAGAGGCCTGGGTTTACATGTCAAGGGTTTACATTTCCTCTGGGACATCCAACAGACCAGATCAGCTGGAGATGTTTTACTCTACATTTGTTCAGCTTTTCACCAGCACAAGATATTGTTCACTAGTATGATGCCTATGGGACATCATTGTATATGGAGTTTCATAATGAATCATGAAATCACTAATACTTACAGTATATTTGGTGTCAAAATGACACAAAGCCAAGCTGGGTATTAGTAGCATCTGCTTTGGGGATGATAATGTTGAAATGATAAAGTTGAAATCCAAAGGACATTATCTCCTGCGATAGACAGGAATATAGTCATACCCAACCCAAAGCAAAACAATGTGATTTGTGATGTTTGTTATGACTGACTGGTTTACGAGACTTCCTACTGTTCTGGATACATGAGTTATTCAGGGAGACTTGCATGTTCAACCCATGAAACAAGACTTGAAACGTTCGATAAGGTTTTTTCTTCATCCAGAGCCCTGTTTTTTTCCACATGATTATTAGTATAAGAGAAGAACAGCTTTCCACTGTTCCAGCATCTCGGTATGTTGTGTGGGAAAATATAACCAAGACAGAGCGTTCCAGTGTGATGTTCTTAAACACAGTGAAATTCAGTGTACTGAAAAGTCTATGCAAATTCATTACTCAAAAGCTGTGCTCTCAAAAGCTCTAGTTTGCTGTTATTGAGCTTGTAATATTTGACTCCTGCCAGTATGCACTTATTCTGCGTTTTGGCCAACATGCCAAAATGCTATTTTTTGACTAAAAAACAAATCAAACTCCATGTAAGGTCTTCTTGTGAGCTAGATTTTCACTGGAAATGGAAAACACATGCGTGCAACATATTTATAGTTGAATAAATCACTGTAATAGTCAGCATCACATTTTAGACAGGTGTTTTATACCCATCCTTCAGAACATCTCAATATTTATAAACAGAATACAATGATGAATAATGTACAAAAATGGACATTTCACCATCATTTATTATAGTTTCATGACAAGCCACTGGGTCCAACCATTAATATTAAATTAAAATACAATACACAATATAAAAATCTTTTTTTTGGGGGGGAGGGGGGAGGGGGGATGAGTGTATCACCCACCAGATTTGGGTCTCTGGAGGTCTATGTTTTGTTGCAATGATGGCTTGTGTTTTTCCCCCTACACTTTCATCTGACTGTTAATCAAATTTGCACAATCTAGGAAAACTTTGGTCACAAAACAGGAAGTGTGCGCTTACTGATTTAACTTACATTGTCACTGAATTAAACAACAACAACAACAACAACAAAATCAATAACAGAAGCTTGGGGTTGGGACAAAACTAGAGTTCATTGGAAATCTGAAATTTGAAGATCTGGGCATTTTCCCATGTTTATTAAGAAGGATTGGGTTTCAGTACCATAATAAAGGCCTTTAAAAGGTCTTTGATAATCTGTTCCTCGTAAGTCACTGTGAACTGAAGTGGAATACAGGGCCTGTGCAGGTCAGTGGTCAGGTTTGCTTTGATATTAGGAGCACTATAATCCTCTTAGGTCATTACGGATCCACTCTGTGATCATGTTAGCCATCTCGTCACCTGCATCCAGGACAAATGCATGGCGTAGGCCGCGCTCACACAAACGAATGTCTCCATCAGGAAAGTCTCTTCGGATATCCTGGTAGTACTGCACAGGGCACCAGTGGTCTGTGGCTCCATAGTAAAAAACAAGCTAAGGACATAAAAAAGTGCTTTAGTTCTATACACAGCATCTATAACCCATAGACAGTTCAACCCTATAAACACGAGCTATACCAGAGCTTGGTTGAATTCTCGATTCTGATTAGTGTTGTGTTGATTTATTATCCATAACAGCACAGCTCTGACAATAATTATGGCTACAAAGCAAATGATAGGGTGATATTAATGTACTCATTCTAATACCTTATCATTCCAATACATTATCACAATCCCTGCAATTAAATAATTTAAAAAAGTGTGTAGTTGTTGATATGGTGAAGTTTTCTGTTCATTCAGGAGACGTTCATTCAGCATTTTCAAAAGGAGTCTCCAGTGTGTGCACTTTGTAACAGTCAGAGGTAAAGCTGTTCCTTTGCATTCTCTGACATGGGAAAGTGTTGTGTTTTTTTGAAACATAAGAAGCCACTTTTTTTTTTGTCTGGGAGAGTACTTCAAGAGAGAGAAAATGAGAGGCTGGTGACTGTTTACAGCTGTTATAGCGTAAGTAATAACAGGAACTAACTTATTTTGCAGATGCTCAACAACAGTAAACATACCTATAAATGGAAATATAAAATGTACAAAGTGTCATTCTTTCATAAATGACATTCATAAATGTTTGCTGTGGTGTAAGGGGAATAAAACACTTCTGGATGTGCTGTTATTGGAAAATAAATCAACTCCCTGTCATTGATTATGTAAGAGATAATGTACAGTGAGCTGGCCACAATCATGAAATAAATGGCAACAGGGTGATGCAGGAATCACCTTTAAATCACCCTTGGGGGGTTTATTTTGTAATAATGACCACCTCACTGTACATAATACTGCTTATTACACAGCTACTTACCAAACAAACCAATAATTTCACACAAAATATTGATTTAATAATGATTTTATTGTTTCTGCTAATGATATGGTCCATAGCAACAGTCTGTTATGCAGAAATAACCATAATTGACCAATCAGAATCGAGTATTCAACAAAGCCATGTAATAATTGCCTTTAGTCTAAATACACAGGTGATTATAGGAAATCACGCGCTCTGATTGGTCGAGAAATTCTGATGATTTCTCAATAATCTCCTCAAGCCACTCAGCAAAATGGCGGCCAATCGCTTCGTTACCATAAATGAGAAAGAATTACATATTATGAGAGAAAATGCTGTTCCTAAAAGCACTAAAGATGCTACAAAGTTTGGTCTAAAACTATTCAAAGGTAAGGTGGAATTGTGATTTATCTATTTTAAAACAAAAGCATTTTACATGAGTCAGCGTAGATAGTGACAAGTCTGCACTATGCCTTTATTACAGTTGTATACCACTTTTGAAGTTTGTTCAAACTTCAAAAGCGGCATGCAAATGTAATAAAGGCATAGTGCAGACTTGTCACTTAAGAATAAAGAATTTATTTCAAAATACATTAATGCTTTCTTTAAAACTAATAAATACTGTGTATTTATACTAAAACAATTATCCGCCTCAGTGAATATCGGTGAGTAATAACCTCAACTTCGTCTTGGTTATTATTCACTGATTCACTTCACTTTTGGCGAATAATTGTTAATTAATTGCAGGTAGAAATAAAGGTTTTGAGTGGGGGAACTGAAGACTTGTCGGACCACATGCGTCTTTCAAGTATCAGCAATCACGGGCTAAGCTTTGTCATCTGACAGCACTTTCATTTTGCCACTCGCTTTTTTTTTTTTAACTGCCATTAGGCATCAACAGCTTTTGGTAGTTTTTGGCACCATGAACACTAATATTCCTAAAAATAGGTGTGAGACCAAAAAAAAAAAGTAATTGATGTGCATCATAAACAGATCACTGAAAAGGGCTTTAAAATTTTTCGATTCTGTTCAAGTTCTCTCTCTGTGACAAATATGAACAGTTATGCCACTTTGAATCTTGAAAAATTGGGCTAATTTTGGTCAACTCTTCTACATAAATAACAAAGGAAAACAATTAGTGAAAGTGGGACCATTTTCCAAGAAAAGATACCATTGTAAATATTTTAATTAAATCTCTTGACAGCTCAATAAAATACAAAGGATACTTACAAGTAAATACATGAAAATGATGCCAACTAATTTATGAATTAATCACTAAACTGGTAGTTAAAACTACTTTCAGTGAACCATTTCAATGGCAAAATGCAGTGATTTCTGCAACTTCAACCCAGATATCCAATTTGTATTAACCTCAAACTGTGATGCTCCAAATTACTTAAATAAGTGATACAGAATTCTACTAACAAATAAAATGAGTTGATTACTAGTAAAACTTATCTTCATATTACCACTTTATTTTTATTCATCAAGAAGTTTGATGAACCAAAGTTTTGGCAAATTCGTTCACATTTCTACAACCATTTACCCCCACACAAAGAAAAACGAGACAGTGGAGGATTTTGTGGACAATAAAGGGGTACTCTGGATAGTCCTGAAGTACAGCTTCAAAATAAAACCCAAGTGCAAGCGCGCATGATCCAAGCCCGATCAGCAGCAGTGAACGAGGTGAGGAGTGCTTGGAGGACCTGATTTTTTTACAAACCTACTAATAAAACAGACAATGCATTTATTTTATCTATTCAGGACCATTTTATCTCAAGCGCCTTCAGAAACGTTTTTTTTGTGCAACACATTTTGCTATGCAAATGACAGTAACAATTTAATAAAGATGCAAATTACTTCATCATCGAGCCATTTGTAGCAACTTTTTAAACTTTTTAAATATACAGCCTCTACTTTCTCCTGAAGAGAACAAACCTGCACGAATAGTATACAGGGCTCCCGCTGGTGCTCATCATAATCCAGTGACGAAGAGAAAATTACTAGCCGTCAACACAGTGACAACTGCATTTTATCATCATAAGTCATTTTTCTAGAAATCCCTCCACAAATCACTCCATTTGCCACAATCCAATCACAATGAAAAGACTGTGGGAAACCAGAGTGCAAAATGAGCACATGCTTGTGACCAATAAAAATTGACTACACAAAGGCCAAATAAGCACCAAACTTTTGACCAATCGCAGTGTCTTAATCGGCCTGGTGTGGTGGTGTAATCATCTCTGCGTTAATTTTTTTGGGCAGGCTTCTTTAAGCACTTAAAGTGCACATCACGGGTAAATTCAGGAGCAAGATCAATGTAATTCTATTTTATATTAAACTTTGGTCAAATATCTGTCACATTTT
>JAODXR010000003.1:33998258-34009787 GCA_028877395.1 Cathorops festae
GCTGTTTTTCCTCCAAAGGCCCTGGAAACCTTGTTAGGGTACATGGCATCATGGACTCCATGAAATACCAGGACATTCTAAATCAAACTCTAGCTGCCTCTGCCAAGAAACTAAAACTGGGTCATCATAGGATCTTCCAGCAGAACAATGATCTGATGCACGTGTTCAAATCAACACAAAAAGGGGCACTGCTATTCAAGCAAAACATCACAGGAAAATCAGTCAACAAACTTTATTGCAGTGAAAAGACGTAGTCATAAATTTCACCCCAACAATTTTAAATTCTCTACTCTGACTATTACAGTTAAGGTAAACTGTGTCCTTGAACTAGAACAAAATAGAATATACAAGGCTCTAATGTGAAAGCCCTGAAGTGCAAAATAAAGTAACAATGAAATACCACTGCGTAAACAAATATTCAGGGAAAAAACCCCACAATCAGTTCTCAAATTATTAAAGCTAACTGAAGAGTAATATCAGTGTAAAAAATTTGGGCATTTCTGTCAATGCACTGACTATACTGGTGCTTATTTCCTTCAAGTGGATCACTATCTGTGTGGAGTTTCACTTGTGCTCCCAGTAACTGTGTGTTTCCTCCAGGACTTTCAGTTTTCTCCCACCTCCTAAAAACACAGCCGAGTTGTGGATGTGACCAGAATAAAGAAGTTACTAAACTTGAATATGTGGCAGCCATATGATCGAACAGTAGATCGGCGGTTACCAAAAGGTGCATTCCATCAGAAGATGCCCAAATAATTTACTCTCATATTTAATCACTCAGATTGATGCACACAAGTCAGCGATGAGCAAGTAAGCTTTATTTTTTATTTTCCCGATGTTGTTTGGTTTGAGAACTCTTGAATTTGGTTTTCAGAATTGCTACCGGTGTCTTCTGATTTACTATCATGTTTTTAAATTTGCTTTTGTGGTTCCACTTATGTTCCTGGATTTGCTGTTGGATGATTCAATTTGTAGCATTTTTGCATTGTGTATTGCTTTTGGAATTGTCTTTGTTGTTTCTTTTGCATTTGTGTTCTTTATGATCCCGTTATGGTTTTCGTCAATTTGTTTTGCACTTCAAGGTTTCCATACTACACAGTACCTCTGAAGCAATATTAATACAAAAGTGTATAAATTTTCACTGAGGTCCAGTACTAGCAATATATTTGTTTTAACCTCAGCAGTCTGAGTATGCACCATTTATGATAATGAGCTTTTAGCACCTGTATTCTTTTCATAGTGGTAAAATGCAGATGATTAGTGTGCTTAGTGATATTTTACCTTTAATTTTCTGATTTAAAAAAAAAAAAAAGCATTTGTTGAACATGCCCATCCAAAACATTCTTTTTTTTAAATAAACGGAAAATTGTTGCACACAATAGAAATTAGCATCTGAAATGTAGTGCAAATCTACATCGTTGAATTCGGTCTTTCAAAATACCTCCAAAAAGTCTTATCTGATCGCGCATATATACACTTCTCCATATACATTCCTCAGCAACTTCACTATAACAGTTATTTGTGTTCTCATCTTAACATAGACTCTCCCAAATTTATAATTTAACTTTTGACCCAAGCCTCTTTAATGTGTAATTTGTGTTGGTAGGATGTGCTGCTATTTCTCGCACATGCTTGATTGGGTCAATATATGTGCATTAACCAAGAACAAGCCATTTAAAAACTTCTCTCATTTCAGCTAAACCCTTCCATCGTATCATGCCAAAAGGAAACTTACATTTATCCTGCATTTCCTAACCTTCAAAAAAAAAAAACACAAATGGACATATGGAAAAAAAGGGTAATCCTCAGGAAATATTTTGAGGCAGTATAAAATTTCATGTGAAATTTAAAATGCTTCCTATGGAGAATAATGAAAATAAAGTGGTAGAATCCATTTCCCCTTTCCCATATCTCTCTTCAGCTACAGCGGGCCAGTACAAGCGTGTGCAGTGAGCAAGAATTTAATGCTCTGAAGTTGATGAACAACCATTTGCTTTGGTTGTTAGTTGGTGAAAAGCATCTCTAGGTTGCTTTGAACAGCTTTGGTTGGTCTAAGTGCTGCCCTGAGCACACACTGTGCCACTAGAGGACAGTGAAACAGGGAAAGGAATGTTGCAGCAGTCCGATGACTCAGTGAGCTCACCTTCCTTCTCGCATATCACAGTCATGGGCCCACTAGGGATGCGACTGCGGGAGTTATAGCGGCTGCTAGCAGCACAAGGTGGAGTACTGGAGCGCCCGTATTTGGAGTGTGTTAATGAGGGCGAAAAACGAGGCAAGACACCCTCTGTACGTGCCCACTCCTCGGATGCTCTCCTGCTTCTCTCTGGAGAGGTGCACTGAGCTGAAAAAGGAGATGAGGCCTCTACGTTGGATCTCTGTAGCCGAGGGTCAGTGCATTTTAACATCTCCATAGCAGACATGCGGAAACCAGGCTCTGAGCGGCTGCCCTTCTTCAGGAGCAGAGCTTTGAAGCTGTCATTGCTGGTGGTGGAATGGCGCAGCCTACGGTGGATGTGGCTGCTCTGACGGGGCATCCAAGTCATGCTGGGGCTGGAATTTGTGGGTGTGGTGGGCGGCGTGGTAATGAAACCACGGGAGCGTTCTTCCTCAGACTCACAACGCCCAAGAACCTTCCTCTTTGACCTGTGTGATGATAAAGAATTACAGTTTGACAGACAGGTATGACAGTGTGCCATTATCAGTTCTAAGTGGAATCCTTTTATGAAGCCAAGAACACTTGACGGTTCTCTAGTTACAAGATAGTCCTCACTACAGTACCAAATGTCCAGAGGGTGGAGCCATGACTTTTGGCTCTGTAGTGAGGGGTGCTTGAGTTTTATAGGTATAATCCACAGCCCTAACCACACAATACAGGAAAACCACAAGTCATTAACAGTTATTTGCCAGTCTACACAATTCAAAACCCATTAAAGGCATAACCTAATGCTGTATCCAAATCATTTTTATCATAAAAAAAGACAATATAAGATTTGGGGTACCTGTGGATTGCTGCAAATAGGTCATCAGTAGTACGTGGACGTGCAGGCATCTGCAATTCCTCAATATCTTCTCCGGTACTGCTGAAAGTTGGAGAGGAACTATCTGTTCCAGAGTCAAATACAGCATCTAGGACATACAACACCAAAACATATGTATCCTGCTAACTTTTCTTTTACAATGAAATAAGACCAGTATGCCAAGTCTGAGTGAAATGCAGGATTGCAGTCTAAAAATTCAAGACTACCACAAATATTTCTATTTGCTATAACTATTCACATTCTACTGGTAATGCTTCTACTTCACTGTATCTTCAATTTGACAAGATATACAATGATTACAAGTGTTACACTTTAGGGCTGTATCCATTAACCCATTCTTCTCAATTTCATCCTTTCTAATATTATAGTCAAAAAGGGTTACTGATAACAGATGCATTAGGAATAATTAACTCTTTTCAGTTGGATATCACATGAAAAGGCATCGGAAAACGGTGGAGGATGAAGGGAGTGATGAGAGTAATATACTGAATAAAAGTAGACAGACAGTGGGTTTTGGGGTAACTGAGGTCATTTATCGATGCCATTATAAAGAGAAGCTTAGTTATGTTGTCAGTTAGGAGCACATTACTGAAACACAATAGAATTTCATTAAAAAGTATTTAAGAATCTCACCATTTTCATCATTTTCTTCCTCTTTGAAGATAACGGATCCTGAGCTGCTACTTAAACTGTCATCTGTAATGCATTTATCATCACTTAGCACAAGGTCTTTATCACACAGTCCAAGATCTGTATCACACAATCCAATGTCTTGGTCACTGAGACTGAGGCCAGTGAGTTGAGGGTCAGTCAGACTGTCTGAGGAGATTTCACTGCTGAGTGAGTGTCTTCTTGGACTCACAGGAGTAGAATTCTGAGAATCACTTTCAAACTCAAACTCAAGTTGTAGTGGAATCTCAAGTGGATTAACAGCGTCTGCCAGAGATGTACTGTTTTGGGTTTCTGGCTCGAAAGACATTGCTGAGTCAGTAACTTCAAGATGCTCAAGACCATTCAAAGCAGGTTGGTGCACAATGGGTGGCATATTCAGAGAGTGATTGGACTTTTTAGGTGATATTAGAGTCAGCTGATCTTGGAGTATACCATTAGATGTACATGGAGTAGCTGTGGAATGTAGAACATTGGAGGAGCCAGGAGTTGTAATTAGAGGTCCGATGTCAAGTGAAAGCTCTAGAATGCTCTCACCAGAATGAGCATTGCTGGCCGGTTCAAGTAGAACAGAAGGTGGATTAGAGACCAGTGTAGTAGGTATGGACTCCTTTGATGGAAAATGTGGATTGACAGAGTCAGGTGTCAAAACATTTTTGACAGTCTCTGTTTCTACAGTTTTGTCTGTGCTAGTTCTGGGCTCCTTGTTATTTTCTTGGTTTTCTGGACCACACACTGTTGTAATGATATCTGTGAAAATATTTTCCAATTTCATAAGTTTTACTGGTCTGAGCTGTACCCTCTGAAGAGCTTGGGCAGTAATTACTGGCCTCTCATGTCTTGCAGGTTTGTCAGATTGCCTAGAGTTTAGTTCTTTTCCATTTCCCATCGTATCCAAAGATATCGGAAAATTTGATGCTTTTAAATTGGTTATTGCTTGATTGAGACCTGTCCCAGGAAAAGGTGGAGTAAGAGGCTGGGTGTGAACACTTGACAAAAGAAGTGGAGGAGGAGGAGGAGGTGGTGGTGGTGGGAGTTTTAGAGGGCTCATTTTATTTTCATTCAGCATCAGAGGAGATGAGACTTCTGATGTAGGAGGAGGATAGTCAGGAGAAAGGTGTATGGATGTTTTACATTCCTCTCGTATTGGGGATGACACTGGGGGAGAACTTTGCTTTTTCTCAGGAGTAGAGCTTATAGCCAGAAGAGACGGTACTGGTGTGATAGGGGATATATTGGACATAACAAAACTGGGCATAGGGCTAGCTGAACTAGACTGAAGGCTTACTAAACCAGGTAATGTTTTAGGTAGAGGTGGAGGCATTGGAAGGCTCTTGACAGAATCTGATGTGTTTGAGGATAGAGGTGTAGAGTAAGAGGAAACAGAGGACCGAAGTGAGGACTTCCTCTCTGGAACTTTTGGTTTGGGCCTTCCTGCTGGAGATTTGGCTCTCAGAAGTGATATTACTGGGGTACCTGTAGTTGGGGTAATGGACTGACTTGAATAACCACTAGATGGTGAAGTCATAAACTGGATTTTGTCTGGTGATGCAGCCATCTTGGAATTTATCCCAGTCTTGTTGCAAGCAGTTAATGGAATTCCATTACTGTCTGAGCCTCTTGAATTATCTTTGATAAGTACAGGCCTCGTAATTTGAGAGGATGGTACATGTTCAGTGCAAGAGTGGAGAAAATTCATGTCAAAGTCCCATGACTCCGTGTATTCTGAGTGTTGACTGCTGCTATCACTGTGTGTGGGTGTGATTGGACACATGGCAGCTGGTGCGGACATTCCACTGCTTGCTACACTAACTGTGCTCTGGCTTCTAGGACCTAGTACCCAAGGGTCCTCTAATCCACTGAATGGCATCTGGCTGGAGAAAGAGGCACTGTGACTTTTCAGGGATTCATGAAGACTGGAGATCAGCTGCTCATTAAGGAGCTTATCATTGTGGTATGTTTTGTGCTGTGGTTTACGTTGCAATGAGTCGGTCCTTTTGGGAGGTAGTGGGGGCTTTTTGGCTTTCCGTAAGGAAATGCTGCGGGTTAGAGAATGATTACTGTGCAGGCTTGCATGGTCTTCATTACTGTGGTACTCCCTGCACCCATAAAAATTATGTCTTGTATTACGTGCTCTGTTGATGCAACCATGACTGTATGATTTACAATCTGATGTTAAATGCATAGAGCTATTGCATCCCTCAGTATCAACAGAAAACAATGAGCTGGTGTCTGTCTTTTTGGGAGAATATTCCAGACTATTACAAGCATTATTTATAGGGGAGGAACAGCTTGAGGTACACTGGTCCATTGGAGCAAGTTTATACATCCAGTGGTCCGTGGTCAGTGTGCTGCAACTATGAATGCTGCTCTCTGACATGTCAGAGTCTTCATAGACAGCACTGGGACTGCAGTTCCTTCCATCAAGGGTACTACATTGGGACTTGGTCTCTGTAGCCATGTGGAAGGAGGCTGGAGACTGGCAGCAGGAGGAGCTAGCAGAACAAGAGGTACCACTACTACTGAAAGGCTGGTCTGGGGGACAAGTTGACATAGAATGTAGTGGGGTCTCTTTTGTGTCAAAGCTTTGTGATGAGTGGACAGAACTAAAGTTTCTGGCATTTTGCAAAGTAATACCAGTATTCAAGGAGGATGTGCTACTATTATGAATGGAACCCATGGAGTCTGAAGTTGCCTTCTGGCATTCGTTCTGGAAACCATGAAATTCATCAGACCCGGAACTGATTGATGTATTTTTTCTTAAATCAGACATGAGCTGTGAGTCTGGGCTGGCATGTTGCATGGTAACCTGGTACGGTAAGGAGCTTGTGGAGCCAGAGATCATCAGGTATGGAGAACTGCTGCAACTGGGTTCAAGTTTTTGAAGACAAATTCGAGCACCCTGACGAGGCAGACTATGAAAACCTTGGTCACTGGCATTAAGTGGACGAGTACAGATAGCACCATTGCAGTCACTCATGTTGGAGATACTACCAGAAGATGAGAGAGACATGTTTGCCATTTGAGTAGTAATGCCTTGGCCCTTCTGTGAACGGATTCTTCGCATTGAAGGGGGTACAATCTTTACGTCATCTGTCTGGCAGCCAGAGTCACGGGTGACTAAATGCTTGAGGGAAGAGTTAATGCTCCCTACATGGCCAAGGGTGGAGTACTGGCCGGTGGTGGATACGGGCTGAGCTCTGATGCCAGTTTGTTCATTGTTTGCTGTAAGAAGAGTAGTAAAGACATGTCAGATTAGTTTGCAAAGTATTTACTGTCTACTACAATTCAGCAAAATAAACAGAAGCTAGGTTTAAACATGCGCACACTCAGAAAACAAAGTACATCATTGTACCTTTAGAGGTACAACGGCTTGTCACTGGAGCAGTACCCTCTAAGGTACTTATTTGTACCTTTTATGTACTGATCGGGACCATATATGTACCTTTTTAACCCTAAAAAGGTACATATAGTTACCTTGAAGTCCAATAATGAGCCCTTGGGAGGTACATTAGTGTAGATTGTACCTTGGGGGACAGAAATGGACTCCTACTGTTCCCCTATTTCTGCCCCTGCAGCTTAATATATGGCAAAGAATAGTCCTACATGATCTCCTATATCTAATGAAGGATTTCACATTTGTCTACATACAGTATGTTGTAGGTCAAAATGAATTACAGGTCAAAATGAAAATGATTTCAACCTAGGTAAATTACATTTTATATAGGTTTGAGTATCCATCATATTTAAAAAAGGGATTTTTTCCCTTACCTTCATCTTATTTTCCTATTCTCTTTACCCCCTTATCTGTTACACAATTTTTGTTATATAGTGTTCATACCAACTTGCCTTTTTTTCCCTTGCTGCACACATGAAGGATCGAACCCTTGACCTCTGGATCAGTTATCTCTCATCTTACCCACTCGGCCACCAAGTCGTTGCGTTGGGAGGGAGAGGTGTTCAAAACTTGATCTTTATCATGTGTGTGACATTTACATATAACTTTGTGCAGACGCAGTGATACAAAGGAGCTCGTGTTGTGCAATGGCTTCTACTGCGAACGTGCATTTCCAACTACGTTGAAATCATTTTGACCTAGGTTAAAATCATTTTGACCTGGAACTCATTTTGACCTGCAACACATCCACTGAGGAATATTTGCCAGAAAGAATCCAAAACGGTGAGGAATTGACCGAGAAGAAGTGATTTTTTTAAACTGCTCATTAAGGCTTAATTAGTCCATAACCTCATTAATAATTGTAATGAAGCAAATCTGGGTAGAAGTCATATGCACCCGAGGTACCCCTGCCTTCATACCAGAAAGAATCAAAATCAGTGAAGAATTAAGGAAGAAGAAGAAGCAATTTGTGTGGAAACTGCTCGTTAGGGCTTAATTACTCCATATCTTTATTATTAATTAGAATTATGCAAATTTGGCTAGAAGCTATATGCACCCAAGACAGACCTACCTTCCTGCCAAAAAGAATAAAAATCAGTGAAGAATTGAGAGAGAAGAAGCGATTTTCGTGAAATGTGTCGCCGCTGGATGGACGACGGACAACATGATGGCATGAGCTCATCACCTGTTGGCTGGATGAGCTAATAATCACAAATGCCCATGATGTTTTCTGGATTTTTTGGTTTAGTGCTACTTGGCCTGCATGATCAAACCTCACCATATCACGAGTACTTGTGGTTAAATGATCTGAGCAAGGATAACTTCAGTCTTCAGTACTAAAATAATAATTATTTTTAGAGTGGTCACCCTTGCACAGGCAAGAATAGTGCCCTTCCGACAGGGTCTTCGAGCCCTGCATGGCATATTTTTAGCCGTGAGGGGCCTGCATGCATGCCTTTGGGCATGCCTTGTCACACACTACCCAGGTTTGCAGGATTATGAAGTCTGTCTGAATGAGTGGTTGCAAGTGAGATTGACCTGATGGGCCTCTCTGAACCAAAGAGGCTGGTCCAGTTTGAGCATTTGCATTTTTTATGCTTTTATCCAAAGTGGCTTACAATTGAGATGTCTGAGAAGTTGAGGGTTTAAGGGTCTTGCTCAAGGACCCGACAGTGGTAGCTTGGGTGATGCTGGGATTTAAACTCAAAACTTTCTGATTAATGACTACTGAGATGCTACTGCTCATTCCTAGAGGCATTAAAAACCATTAATTAGTGACATTTTATGCTTTTGTTACACACAGGTTTGAAGTAGAACCTTATAATAGTGTGTCCCTATCAGAAAGGGTTCCCTTTAATTAAGCTAAGAGCCCTTAATTAGTCAGTAAAAACACTTTTTAGTTGAACTATTGCTTGTAATGGCGGGCAGAATTATTATTATTATTATTATTATTATTATTATTATTATTATTATTATTATTATTTTATTTTTTTTGCTATTGGAAGGCATCAGTTGAATATTTACAGTAATTATATTTAGGGTGGCATTTCATTTGGAAAAAAAATGAGATCCTTGACCTCCCTACACACCCCTCCACCCAAACCAGCCGAAGCTGACAATTTATCACCATGCTTGAATAGTGGATGCTGGCCCTCAGATCTCTATAACAACCAGTGGCGCTGTTTTCTGTCTCTCTCCATGAGTACACATGTTATTTGTGGTTAGACATAGTTATTGAAGACATTCTGTATTGACGGAGCTTAATTTTTTCCCCCCAAGTGTCATCACGGACATGCCGAGTGGAAATATCTTGAAAAAATTTATAGTACTACCCCTCAACCCAACCTCTTTCCTCACCATCCAGCAACTTACCTGTGAGTGACACTGGTGCATGGGTCACTGCCATGAGGCTATGATGAACTGGATTGTATACACCAGATTTGTTTGTCTTCCTGCTTTCAAAGTAATGGCAAGTCTAACCATGTAACACGGATAAAGGTGCAACCATTCTCTCTATGACCACTGATGGGCTCCGTCAGGTCGCGACCTTGACAAGATCCAATGAGTGACCCAAAGAGCAGTTCACAAGCCTGTCCCTGGCCCAAGAGAGGGCCCTTTTCCCCTGCCCCCATCAATCCCCCCTTTCAACAGAACTTCTGCGCTCAACAAAGACGACACAATTGGGAAACAAGAATGCCGAGGGTCAAAAAGAAGGCTGGGGGTGGACGGGGGGTCCAAACAAATCACATTTGATCCAATGTTAGTCAATGGCTATTTAACTGGGAGTATGCTTTGAGGAGTATATGGACTGTGACTTTCAGGCCCTGTTTGTACAAAAGTGATGTGCCTTTGAAAGGGCCCATGAATTGACAGCTTTTTCTCGCTCTGTGTGGTGTGGCTCAGGGCCCCGAGACACTCATATCACTGGGCCGTGACGGTAAGGAGAAGAGTTACACTTTGAAAACACACACTGGGTTCTGTCGGTGCTGCCTTTTGTTTCCTACTTGCTGGCCACTGTTCCTGCTCGTCGCAAGAAGACAATGAGAGGGCAGCGACTGGATTGGTCGCTGCTGAATCAAATAGCAAATGGCTGCCGATGCAGAACTAATCTGTGAAGAGGTCTTTCCTGTGAGATAACCGCCCCCTACCCTTCTGCCGCCCCACCACCACCACCTCCCCAAAACCACCAACCTAATCTTAGATGGGAAATCACAAAAAAACCCCTCTCTAACTAGCTTTAAGTAATGGTCCATTTTTTTTCAGCAGTTAGAAGGCTCCCATTCGGAGTTGCTCCTGCTTATTTGATGTGGCAGCAATTAGCGAGAGACTTTTGTGCTCTGCAAGGACGGAGCGGCCCACTTCAATGATCACATTTATGCTCTGAATAGGATACAAAAAAGCCAAGGAGACAGATAACGTGGGCACATCAAACGGCCACGCTGGTTGCGCTTGTTACTGTTATGGCTCCTTTTCCTCTTTTATGGCGAGCGAAGCAGGAGTGTTACTTTTCCCATGAGAAAGCTCACTGGGGGCCGAGTGACATCATAGGGTGCCCCCTTTGCACCCATCTCCTCAGACGCTAGGCTGATCTCCCATTTATGCGGGCACCTTGCATTCCACCACCGCCTGACCGCTTTGATTTTTCCTTGCTCTAGTGGCCCCATTGAGCAATAATAACAATTAGGGAGTCCCGTTTGAAGCCTCATACATTCAATCAGGCCCAGACAGGGTGTTTATTCTTAATGACAACGTTTTTTAATACCAAGAGCCAGGAGTCGCCCACCTCGAGCCTCTATCTTGACACACACGTGTGCTCTCGGTCTTCTTTCTCTTTCTCTCTACCCTACGCTGTGAACTTCTCAGTCTTTTTTTCTTCCGTCTCACACATATTAAGACTTGCAAGTACAATATGCATTCCCATATCTGGAAAATCGTGCTTGGAATCATTTCTCCCTTGCCACCCATGTGGTATGCCTCTGTGTTCTTTGCCAAGCTCTAATGGGCATACTTTAACAGTAACTCATGTCACCATGTCTATTCTCTCGCCGTCTCGTAAAGTATCCGATGCCTGTGCATGATTACGAGCACGGTATTGTTCAACTTACAAGAAAAAGGATTAATGATCGAAGTATTTCTCTCATATAATCATCTAATTCATTACCAGAAATTCATGCGCTGGTCATAACCAATACAATGTGTGTGCCCTTGGGTAGCAAATATCTGTAGGATAAATTAAAGAACCCCCCGAGATATTAGATTGTGACCTTACTAAATCCGGTTAAATCACACTGATTCCACCATGGAGCCCTAGAATGAATGAGACAATTCAGTTGTAGAAGGATCAAGACAGGGCGGCACGGTGGTGTAGTGGTTAGCGCTGTCGCCTCACAGCAAGAAGGTCCGGGTTCGAGCCCCGTGGCC
>JAODXR010000003.1:40645702-40658282 GCA_028877395.1 Cathorops festae
GCGAGATACCAACAGGTGATCTGCGCATTGGCATCCTTCATGTGGTGGAGCCACTGGAGGGGTATGTGGTACGAACAGAGGGTGAGAGGGTGCCCCAGCAGATAGTATCGGAGAGTGAGGACCGCACACTTGATGGCCAAGCACTACTTTTCGATGGTGCTCAACTTAATTTCCTGCACTGAGATCTTGCGGCTGATGTACAGCACAGGATGTTCCTCGCTCTCCACCTTCTGGGACAAAACGGCCCCCAGCCCTCTGTCCGACGCATACATCTGCAAAATAAAGGAGAGAGAGAGAGAAGTTAGGGGAGTGTATAAATGTGCCCCCCCAAACAAACACACACACAGTGCATCTTTCACCTTTAGTGAAAACCTGTTGACTGCTCTGTCCACTGGAACGGATCTGGTTTTCCGTTTGTAGTGAGATCAGTCAGTGGGCTGGTGACTTCCGAGTAATTAGGTAGGAACCTATGATAGTAGCCAGCCATCCCCGGAACTGTCTCACCCCCTTTTTGGTCTTTGGGTTTCAGGCAGGCTGCAGTCTTGTCAATTTGGGGATGTATCTGCCTATGACCCAAGTGGAAACCCAGATACCATACTTCCACCTGCCCAATTGCACACTTTTTCAGGTTAGCTGTGAGATTTGCACGCCTCAGTGACTCTAGGATGGCCCTAAGGTGTTTTGAGGTGCCGCAGCCAATCGTTACTATAAATATTGATGTCACTGAGGGAAGCTGACGCAGAGGGAGCGTGGAGGCAGAGGATCTTATCCATGAGTTGCTGGAATGTCACAAGTGCCCCAAATAACCCAAAGGGAAATGTGGCAAATTGGTGTAATCCAGACAGTGTAGAAAAGGCCCTTTTCTCTTAGGATAGAGGAGTCAAGTGGGTCTGCCAATATCCCTTTGTTCAATCAAGTTTCGGATAAAAGTGAGCAGCACCTAATCGATTGAACAATGTGGTGTTTTATGAGGTGGATGCAGCCGGGAAGGGGGTGAGAACACATCGGAAAATTCCTTTTGCAACTTGGCAACCTCCGTGAGTTGGGCTGGTGAGAGGTGGTCTCCACAAGGGACTGGAGCAGTTTGAGTCATTATTTTTGTTTTAACCTCTGGCCCCAGGTCTGCCTTCTCCAGAACTACCAATGCCAATGCAACAAAGACCTCCTTGTTCCAACATTTTAACAGGTTGAGGTGGTATATTTGCAGTGCCCCGCCCTTATCCACTTGCCTCACCTTCGAGTCGATGTCCCTGACTCGCCGTGTGACCTCAAAGGATACTTGCCACTTGGCAATTTGGAGCTCGACGTGGGTAATAACACAAGTACCATGTCTCCTGGTATGAAACGTCTAAGGCGCGTGCCCCTGTCGTACAGCTGGACATAATGTTCTTGTGCCTGCTGTAAATTCTCTTGGGTTAAGTGTGTGAGGATGTGGAGTTTTGTGTGCAGGTCGAGAACATATTGAATTTCGTTTTTACTAGGTGAAGGTCCCTCCTCCCAATTTTCTTGCAGCACATCCAAAATGCCATGAGGCTTATGCCAGTATAATAATTCAAATCATGAAAATCCCGTAGAGGCTTGCAGGACCTCTCATACTGCAAATAACAGTGGCTCGAGCCATTTATCCCAATTATGTGCATCTTCATTTACAAATTTCCGAATTAAGTTTTTGAGTGTCTGGTTGAATCGTTCCACAAAGCCATCTGTTTGTGGGTGATAGATGCTGGTGCGGATAGATTTAATTCCCAATAACCCATAGAGTTCATGCAGTGTGCATGACATAAATGTAGTGTGTCGGTTAGTCAGGATTTCTTTCGGAATCCAGACTTGGGATATAACATGGAGGAGCACCTCTGCAATACTTCATGCTAAAATATTGCAGAGAGGCACCATTGACACATGACGCAGAGTCTTGTCTCATGACTGCTCTAACAAGAAATCTTTGAGGGAATCCCCGAGAGAGGGAGGAGGGGCAAGCTGCTCCTCACTCCTCTTATCGCCCTGACATGGTGCTGAAGTAGATGGCTCTGTGACTGCTTCCCCAGTCAATGCCACATCAGGATCTCCCCGTGATGTACTACTGCAGGACCCACCCCTTACTATGTGTTCCATTAAGCCTTTGAATCCCTACCAATCAGTTCCCAAAATCAGTGGGTGGGTGAGACAAGGATTAACCAGCACCTTTCTCCTATGCTTTTCTCCCCTAAATAGAATGTGGATGGACACTAATGAGTAGCTGTGAATATCCCTGTGCACGCAGAACCTTCACCACTTGCCCAATGCCTCACCTTACATCAGCCTTTGTTTGAGTTCTGATTACTGCCGGAATCCACCAGTGCGTGATACATGTACTGTATCCCATTGAACACTTATCAGTATACGATGCATTCCAACCCGATGGTCTCTGGCGTGTCGGGAATCCGGACCACAGTGCCCACCTCCATTGCGGAGCACTAACTCTGGAGATGTCTGGGCTCCCCGCAGTGCCAGCACACTAGTCCAGGCTTCCCCTCTGCACCGGCATTATAGGCATCACTTACCTCAGGGGGGACCAACATGGAAGCGGCAGATGGGCCTCTGCCTCCACTTCCTTGTTGGGGGAAGGGAAGGGGAGAGGAGAGAGAGAAAGGGAAAAGGTGACGCATCCACCTGCTGTCGGAACTGCCTCCAGATGGTCCTTTGCCAGCTCGATGGCTTGATCCAGTGACACTGGGTGATGATCCTGGACCCACTCCGCCATTCCTTTCAGAAGTTGCACAATGAACTGTTCCAGTGTCACCAGGTCGATGATCCCCTCTGCGTCGCGGTCATCTGGCCTCTGCCATCACCAGCAGATATCCCAGAGCTGTTGGCCAAATGCAAATGGCCAGCCAACCTCCTCTCATGTCAGTGTCCGGAAGCACTGGCAATGTTCCAGGGGGCAGCCAACATACTGCAAGTAGGCTGTCAGCGGCGAGCTGTGCCTCTCCAATCAGTAGCAGAAGTAGGCACCCCATGCGCTATTTGACCGGCCACCCTCACGCTTTGGCCGCTTGCTCAAAGAGTGCTATAAAGGTTTCCAAATTGTCGTGAGGGTGATGTAGGGAAAGTCTGCTGTGGTGGTGGTCGAGGACCCCGCCGATGCGAGCAAGTGCTAGAACGCCTGGCAATCTTCCTGCTGCGCCAACATCAAGACTTTGAAGCGTTGTTCTTGCTTCTTCCGTAGAGCGATCACTGCTTGATGCTTGTTCTGCTGGGCAGTAGTGAGGGCATGGATGAAATCTTTGAATGGCAAGGACTCCATGTGGTGGTTCCCTTCCATACTCCTGGGTTTTAGCACCACTGTAACAAGTCCTTGATGTGGGTGGAGTACAGAAGCACAGCAGGTGAGAGATATTCACACATTTATTTTGGCTTTTCAGCTGCACACTCACTCGATTTTAGGACACACACACACACACACACACACACACACACACACACACAGTTATGTTCTGGTCCAGGGAGCTCTCTTCTCTTTGCTCTTCCCCTCTTTTTCTATCCTCCATCATCACTGCAATGCACACATGCACACACACAAAAACATTATTTGACAACAGGTATATTAACTTTGCCACTCACCTTCCCCAGCCCTGCCCTCCATTCATGAACTGACACTTGGCCACACCCCCGCTGCCATACTCCTCTTTTCCAAATGCAGCCCATGTTGCATCACAGGATAACAAAACACACCTGGAGGAAAGTGCTATGAGCTAGCAGAAGACCCCAACTGGCTGTGATTTAATAGGGGCCAAAGAATATGCCTTTCAGCATGACCCTGGAAAGGGATGTTCAATAAGCACATATGGGTGTGAGAGACAAGAGTCCAAATATTTGTATATGGATTTAGGGGCATCAGTGGCACAACTCCAGGGTCTTGGATTCAATTCTAAGCTCGGGTTGCTGTCTGTGTGAAGTTTTGCAAGTTCACACCCACGCTGATGGGGGTTCCTCTGGGTCCACTGGTTTCTTCTTCAGCAAATTGGTTATGCTTAAATTGCCACTAAGTTTTTTTTTTAAATTAAATATGAATCTGAGACTGTGATGACCTGGTGACTTGTCCAGGGTGTACCCCGCCTTTTGCCTGTAGTCAGCTGGGATAAGCTCCAGTTTGTCTGCAACCCTGTAGAACAGGATAAAGCGGCTTGAGATAATGAGATGAGTACTAACGTACTGTATATGGTCTTAGATATACACACACATTTGTACCTCATTTCTTCCTGTTGTGTTTTCTCTACTTGCAGACTGCGAAGTTTGCAAATCCTTCTTCCTCAACAAATGTGAGGTTCATGGACCGCCCCTCTTCATCCCAGATACTCTTGTTCCCTTGGGAGTCCCTGACCGAGCCAGACAAACTCTTCCCTCTGGGTTAGAAATCCAGAAGTCCAGTATCCCTGATGCAGGCCTGGGAGTGTTTAATAAAGGGGGTACTGTTCCAGTAGGTGCACACTTCGGACCCTACCAGGGAGTGTTGGTAAACAGAGAGGAAACCAGGAACAATGGAGACTCCTTGGTTGTGAGTTTGTCATCAATTTATTATAAAGATTGTATAGTTTTAAGGAACAAAATATGATGATTAGATGAAGGTAGCTCCAATTTATTTAAATTTCTTCTGGTCAGTGATATGTGGAGGAGTGGTTTAAATCACAAGTTTGATCACAGTGCGATCCTACATCAATTCTTTGAGCCAGTGTGGTGGAAATTCACCTGTTAATAATATAAATATTAATAACACCTGAATAATGGTCAAACAAATATTTCTTTATTGTATAATTTACCTCTCTGGGGTTGAGAGCTTTGTCGGCAAAGCTCAACAGGTTTAGAATGACTAGATCATGTATTTAGATAAATATTTTTAATTTATCATACAAGCATGACAAACATATTGACAAACTTTATAAGTGTAAAGGTGAAAAGTGGCAAACTTCCATCAGAAAAACCCTCGAGGCTCACCTTCAAGAAATCCACATGTAGAGCTGGCATTGCGAACAGATCATCCTCCCACCCTACATGCCACCAATACCTTTCCCTGGACATCAGCTAGACATCAGCCCTCCCAAGTGGAGTGAAGTGGTAACAACTGTACGTTGGTCAAGAGCTGCATCGTACCCTGGGCCCAACGGGAGTACCATATAGTCTTTACAAGAATGCTCCAGATGTTTTACTGCTCCTGTGGAGACTGATGAGGGTGGTTGTGGTAGAAACAAGCAATACCCACAGCCTGGAGTAGGGCAGGCATTGTCCTAATTCCAAAGGAAAAGGATTCTGCTGATATCAACCAGTTTTGCCACATCAGTCTTTTGAACATTGAAGGGAAGGTTTTCTTCAGCATTTTGGCTCACAGGCTGACAGCCTACCTGGAGAAGAACTAGTACATTGACATGTCTTTTTAGAAGGCATGGATCCCAGGCTTCTCTGGGTGTTTTGGAGCATACAAATATGAGCTGGCATCAAATCCAAGCCACCAAGAAAGATGGAAGAGACCTCCATGTTGTGTTCCTGGACCTTGTCACTGCCTTTGGCTTAGTCCCTCACAATCTCCTTTGGTCTGCTTTCAGTTATTTCAGTGTCCCAGAGCCCATCATAGCCCTAGTCAAATCCTATTTCCAGGGCATACAGCTTTGCCTTACAACTGATGAATTGACTATAGCATGGTCGCATTTGGAAATTGGCCTCATGGCAGGATGCACCATCTCCTTGCTAGCTTTCACCATGGCCATGGAGATAATCATCCGGGCCTCTCGGTGGGCGGTAGGAGGAGAGCAGCTCAAACCTGGTCTCCAACTCCTTCCTATCAGGTCATACATGGATGATATGACCATACTTACAACAAGCAAGCCCTGCACTAGGTGACTACTGAAGAAGTTCCAAGAGAACATTGAGTGGGCGAGAATGAAATAAATCTAAGCAAGTCCAAGAGCATATCAGTTGTCAAAGGGAAACTGTTTGAGCAACACTTTTACATTGGTGAGGATCCCATACCAACGGTGGCAGAGAAACCTGTTAAGAGTCTTGGATGCTGGTACAATGCAGCCCTCAAAGATATAGACCAAGCAGACCAGATTAGGTAGGATACCATCAGTGGCCTGGAGAGCATTGACAGGTCCTTCCTACTGGGAAGGTTGAAGTTCTGGTGCTTTCAGTTCTGTCTCCACCAACAGCAATGAGGTGCGCAAAGGCCCCTTCTCAATCAAAGCAAGGGCAGTGAATGTGATGGGAGGGGTTGAGAAAAGAAAATTCTCTTGTAGGGATTTGTGGAACATGTAAACACATCAAAGCAGCTTCATCATATGAGCCACCTATGATGTCCTGCCATCTCCAATCAACCTCAACCAGTGGTACGGAGAAGACCTTACATGCCCTCTCTGTCAGTCTCCGGCCAACCTGAAGCACATCCTGGTGTGCTGCAAAACAAGCCTGAAACAAAGCTGTTACACCTAGCGACACAACCAGGTGCAGGCGGACATCCATCAATGCCCTACCTCCTCCTTCATCAGCCTATTGCTCATCTGTGATTAAAATTTGTCAGTGCAGGAGCGAAATATGACGAAGCCCATACATCCAAGCCACACATCGGCCAGCTAGGTAGGGCGCAAGACTGGAAGCTATCGGTGGACTTGAAACAGTGGGTCTGCTTCCTAGCTGAGATCGCCGCAGCAAATCTCAAACCAGACCTCGTGCTTTAGTCCTCACATCGCTCCATTTACGTAACAGAGCTGACCGTGCCCTGGGAGGATGCTGCGGAGGAGGCATATGAGCACAAAAGCTTGAAGTATGCCGAGCTGGCAGCTGATGCTGAGTAACATTCCTGGAAGTCTAGGGTCTGCCCGGTTGAGGTTGGCTGCAGAGGTTTTGTTGGTAAGTCAACCACCAGGCTGCTGAAGGGAATGGGAGTCAGAGGTCAAGCTCAACGGCAATCCATAAAAGCCCTTACCAGTGCTGCTGAACAGGCCAGTCATTGGCTTTGGATTAAGAAGAGAGACATCACCTGTGCCTCCAAATAACAGCCGCTCCATTTGGGTGAATAGTGAGAGATAAAGCAGAGGGGGGCACACCTGGGATGCCAGATTACACCATTGAGCCCTTTGGAGGTGTTGTGGGCCTATCATTGAAACACCTAAGATGGAGGGTGCCCACCTGATTACCCCAATGAAGCTTTATTCCTCTATATTCCACCCAAATACCATTAGGGCACCCACCTGGAGAGCCTCAGTTTGCACGTCCCTCCCCACCAGTGTTAGCTCAAGTAGGTGCACTCTGCAAGGGATTGTACCAACTAGTCCTAAAATAGAACTATACATTTTCCTATGTGCCCACTACCAAATAATATGCTAGTTTTTTCAGTTACCTAAAATCGATGAAATAAAAAAAAACATTGTCACCTTAATCACATTGCAGTCGGAGCGCTTAGCTCCCACTTACGCATTCTTACAACCCCGATTCCAAAAAAGTTGGGACAAAGTACAAATTGTAAATAAAAACAGAATGCAATCATTTGCAAATCTCAAAAACTGATATTGTATTCACAATAGCACATAGACAACATATCAAATGTTGAAAGTGAGACATTTTGAAATTTCATGACAGCAACACATCTCAAAAAAGTGACTTGTCCTTGTTTTTCGTTTTTGCACTATTTAAGACTAAACGCAAAGACCGAGTCATAGTGGGCTTCGTCACTTGGATCATTAGACTTTGCTCCACCACTGAAGTGTGCAGAACACAGTCGCGTGTTGGCTGTCGGTGTAAAATTTTGACGGCGAATTCTGTCTAACCGACGCTTCTCGATGCTTAGCCTCTCTTAAGTATTGTATAAAGCTTTAAATCAGGAAAAGTGTTTTTTTTTTGTGTGTGTGTGAATTCGAAGAAATGACCTGAGGTTATCCAACTTGGTAAACAAATATAGCGCCCCCCGGCGCAAAGCATTATGGGTATGTGAAAGTTGGTTTGTGTACGACACCAAAAGCTGACCGTAGACCGGCAAGAGGCCACATGTCACAACCCCGGATGAGCTGCATATTCCAAATGTGCTGTGTACATGTCCAAAGAGCTCTCCTAACATATATCTTAATCGGAGAATGCTTAATTCAGAACAAGGCCAATCCAAATGGAGCATGCTGTTTACATGACCCATATCAAATTCTGAATACTGTAATATTATTGTGCGTGTAAACATACTGAAAGTGTTTTTTGCAAAATTCTTCTATTTAGCAGGCTCAGACTCAGCTGGTAACATGTGGTTCATTGAGTAGTCAAGCTGACGGTGTAGTTCTGAGAGTTAAGTCAACAGTTAAATGAAAATCATTAACATTTCACAATGGACCACAACAGGAACTTCAGGACTCCCTAAGTGCAAATTTTCATAATTTTGCTGCTTCTACAGAATCACACTCCATTAGCTCTACAAGTGTTTCGTTCTGATCTTCTAAACAACCATGACTGGAGCGTATCCTCCAAATTAGTAAATCTGCAGACTGGGCAATTGTTGTTCCGAGTAGGTTGAGGGGAAACTGCCCAAGACAGAAAGTAGCCGAAAGTCAAGCAATAAAAGGAGACAAGAGTACTGTAAACCTCCTGCACATCTAATACAAAGGAGTGTGTGTGTGTGTGTGTGTGTGTGTGTGTGTGTGTGTGTGTGTGTGTGTGTGTGTGTGTGTGTAACCCTGCTACAGTGTGTTTGACTGGCATGAAAGAAGCCATTGTTGGGATCTCGAAGGAAGTTGACCTTGTTCCAAAATTCCCCCTCTCCCATCTCCATTCAGCCCCAGTGCCTGGGTACTGTCTTCTTGCCTTTCTTGTTAAGACCCAACATAGTAAAGGATGTGTGAGCCAAAAATGTGGGCTGCAATACCAGTGTCCATCAAAGACATGTCATTAAATGCAGTTCTTTGGGTTTGACTGTCAGTGCTAAAGTTCAGATCTCACACTGATCTTCTTCCAGTGGTGAGAAAAGAAATGGTGTTTTGTGATGTTTTATGGATTGGACTGTGACCAAATTCCAACTTTGTTTCATTGTCAAAAATTCAGCATTTGACTGCATCTTAATGTTTAGCTAGATCGTTTCTAAGCAGTATTAGATTTGTAAAGAACAACATGTGATGGGCTATGCACCACCACTTGAAATGTATTTTCGTGCTTCTACTGTACCACAGTGACTTGCTTTAGATTATACAAGTACTGTAGTCGTCAACTTACGACCTATGCAACTTGTGACCGATCGACTTTACGACCGTCTGGTTATGACTGGCAAGTGTTTCCTAGCTGAGCATACGACAGTTCCCTCCCCAGCTCCCGGCAGCGCCCAGCATCCAGCCAGTGTTGCCAGATACTACTGACGTTTTCCAGCCCAAAATATGTTCAAAACCCGCCAAAATGCACTTAAAACCGCCCAATCTGGCAACACTGCATCCAGCCTCTTCTATTATGTGTGCAGTGTTTCGCTGGACAAACAACGAGCGAGCTACAGCGCGCGTACGGCTTAACCAGATCTTGTGCTATAACGTGCGCAGCTGGTAATCAAAGTAACTTTCACTTTTCTGTTCTGTTCCACTGTTCTGTGTCCAATGTCCAAAATGAAAAGTTAGTTTTCAACTGTTCAGCTAAAAAAAAAAAGTTATTTAAACGATTGTGTTGTTGAAATTATGTGTTTGCAATTTGTTTATCATCAAAAACTGATACAGGTGGATGAAAGAGTGATAATGTGATAAAAAAGTACTGTACTACAGTAGTACTACTGAGTGATAAGAAGTCCTAGTGAATGCCTGATAAGTAGACAATAAATAATTAGGTGTATTTTTCGGCATGCGCTGTGCGCGCATACTATGACTCAAACTAATAGTACCGGCAAGAAATAAAAGTCACTTTCACCCCTGGTTATTGGCATAGGAAATATGATTCTCCAAGTCTATAGTAAAGCATTTTATTGAAGTTGGCAGTGCTGCATTACAATCTGGTCCTCAAAACTAACAACAATAGTGAAGTACTTTAGGCAGCAGCATGGTTACAGGGCAGATGTAAAGAAACTATTCAACTGATCCAGTGTCCAGACTGACCTACTAACAGAAAGTTGTCTGATATCCTCACTGGGATTGATATGAAAGAAGATTTTCCATGTCCTCCAGCTTTGTTAGATGAATGACATTAACAGTGAATTCCCACTTGTATTTGGAAAGATAGACTTGAAAAGATGTCTTACTGACTGTGAGACAATAAGACACAGCTTAATCCTTCCAACTGTGCTATCATGTCTGATGGTTACATGTATGTTTTTGGTAATTTTTGGAAAAAGTATAGGAATAAGGAATAGAAAAATGAGGGTGGGACAGTAGTGTAGTGGTTAGCACTGTTGCTTCACAGCAAGAAGGTTCTGGTTTCAAGCCCAGTGGCTGACGGGGGCCTTTCTGTGTGGAGTTTGCATGTTCTCCTTGTGTCTGTATGGGTTTCCTCTGGGTGTTCTGTTTTCCCCCAAAGACATGCAGGTTAGGCTAATTGGTGACTCTAAACTGACTGTGATTGTGAATGGTTGGTTGTCTCAATGTGTCGGGCCTGTGATGACCTGGTGACTTGTCCAGGGTGTACCCCGCCTCTTGCCCATAGTCAGTTGGGATAGGCTACAGCTTGCCTGCGACCGTGCACAGGATAAGTGGTTACGGATAATGGATGGAAAATAAAAATGAAGACTTACATACTCAAACTTAAATTAGTAGTATTTATTCAGGTCAAACTTTCAGTTTTTCAATTGGAAATTGTGAAAATTGATAAAAGAAAGGAGATCCCCCCCCCAGTTTTCCCACATGAGAAGGAGAATGGTAATAAGTTACATGCTGACCCTCAGCTGGGATTGCCATTTCCTTTTCTCTTTGACCTGCACATAACATGCCGTACTCATACAGGAATTAAGGTGCAGAAGTACAAATACAAGTAAAAAATGCATGGTTCTACATGGACTGGGAGACATGATGTGGTGTAGTAAAGAAGAGGAGAAAGAGGATGAGGGAGAGACAATTTCTTTCTGCTTTCCAGATTTGGAAAATTCATCATCAACAATTAGGCCAGGGCCCCAGTCAAACATGGGTGGCCACCAACACAAAGTCTCAAAATAAAAGGTTTTACATGATGTGATCATTATCTGTAGTAGAGCAACAAAAGCAGGGATGAAGCAAGCAGAGTAGCTGCCACTTTCCTGTCAAAAGAAAAAATTATGGATGACACAACAGAATGGCATTTGATGATGGCCAGAAAAAACATAGATGAACAAAGCCATGTTTGTACGAAGGTTGGGCTGGCTGGTTGGCTCGCTGGATGAAGGCTGGAAGCTCAGGACATATTTGGACAGGAAAAATAAAATCGTGAAACCCACAAGCAGACTTGTGTTCTTTTTGGCCACCCTTTTGCCTTCTTTTGCTGAATCAGCAGCTGCCAGTTTGCGCAAATGGAAAGTACAATAACTATATTAGACAGTATGTAATGGTACAGGCATATCTGAGCACATGGACTTACAACATAACCAATAAGTTTATTTAATAATGGCTAATTATACAGTATAGTAGCTGTTCATACAGACATGACACTGTATAATTGTATATGTTGAATTGGATGTTGAACTGTGTCTTAAGTCAGTGATCACATTCAGTGTATTGAAACACTTCAGCACCACTGAACTGGTGTTAACAAAGAATTATGCTTATCTTAACTTTTTTTTTTAATCTTATCTGTGGATATTTCTTAAAGCTCCCTGAAAATGCACTTCATTATTAGACCAATAGAGGTCAGTAACACCATCTAATAGAAAACAATAAGTGCAATATAAATTAATGAGCCTTCTGATACATTTTTATCTTTTGGGTGACATATATTTCATGGTTGTGTAAAGGAAAGAGGGATTAGAAGGTTAGTGGAGGTCATTATACTATTTGCAGGTACTGACTAGCAGGTTAATACTGTGACAAAAATACAAGGTTGTAGAAATAGAAATCTTTAAATAATAGCTATTAAATCTTTAAAAAATCAGTAATGGCTCTTCTGATATCACAAGTGCCTATATACTTGTTATGGCCTGTAATGGGCTGCCCCAATTGGTGATTACATGTATAATGTGATGTATACATGTATTGTGTACATTACATATTCTGCAGAATAAAGTGAAAACATCATAAAACTCTTCACATTGGAAATATGGGACAAACAAACAATTTGGGAATGAATTGAAACAGCTAAAATAAACCTAAAATATAGGATGTCTGGTTACCATAGAGGGCAGTACGGTAATGTAATGGTTAGCACTGTTGCCTCACAGCAAGAAGGTTCTGGGTTTAAACCCAGTGGCTGATGAGGGCCTTTCTGTGTGGCGTTTGCATGTTCTCCCCATGTCTGCGTAGGTTTCCTCCAGGTGCTCCGGTTTCCCCCACAGTCCAAAGACATGGAGGTTGGACTGGCTACTCTAAATGGCTCTAAAAGGGTAGCACGGTGGTGTAGTGGTTTGCATGGTCACCTCACAGCAAGAAGGTTCTGGGTTCGAACCCAGCGGCCGGCAAGGGCCTTTCTGTGTGGAGTTTGCATGTTC
>JAODXR010000003.1:44903035-44914268 GCA_028877395.1 Cathorops festae
GTTTCACCTTTGACCAACTTCCCTCGGTCTACACAAGATGTCATATGAACCCAAAACAGCCGGAATTCTCCTTTAAGTTTTTAACCAGTTTTTTGTGTTGCACCTAGATAATAACCATGATGCCTCCTCCTCTGCCAGTTAGATGAGGCTGTTGTATATAACTGTATCCATGAGGACTAACTTCATTTAATGCTATATATTCATTTGGCTTAATCCATGTTTCTGTTAAACACAGTACATTAAAATCCTGATCAGTAATAAGTTCATTAACAATTAGTGCTTTAGATGTAAGAGCACCTTTCCGAGGTGGATGAATACCCTAACAGGCCAGCAGTGCCCTCAATAATTAGATAATTAGTCCAATTATCTACAAAGCCCATTTAGATCAAAGGTGCTGGCAGTGGCTGTACAGTTAATATGATCTAATTTTATATTGATTAGTTTACTGGAACAAACTCTGAGTATTTATACTTTTTTGTTTAGTTCAGGGAACAGACACAGTCTCAATGTAGTGGACCCTAATTGATGACTCTGTGCAGCCAGCAGACAATTAGTTTAGCCTGTTCATCTGCTCCCTGGCCTTGGCTCTGGATTGTCAGAAGTTAACGAGACCTGTTCTGAGACTTTGAGCTATGCTGCAAGAAATGACAGCAGCACCTTTCTGAGTGGGATGAATACCCTAACAGGCCAGCAGTGCCCTCAATAATTAGATAATTAGTCCAATTATCTACAAAGCCCACACTGTTTTCAGAGTACCACTTGGACAACCAGCAGTGCAGCGACCATAACCTGCTGCAAGTTATATCACCACACCACATTGAAATGGAGCCAGAGCATACTACAGCATTGGACATTGCCTTTGCTAATTTAAACACCTCTACAAAGTTACTCTTTGTAACATCAGACTGACAAAGGCATATATCATTAGCTCCTATATGGATAACTGTCTTTGAGAACCTGTGCTTACCTAGGACCCTAAGATTACCTGCTATATCTGGCACCATAGCTCCCAGTATACACCTGACAAAAGCTGCTGGTGCCCCTAAAGGCCTAGCTAATTGTATGTGCTGTATGATAGAATCCCCTATAACTGGAGCTCTTTTAGGTTTTTCAGCAGATGCATCACTGAGGAGGGCAAGCCTGTTTGACACATGAAGCAGAGAGGAGTGGTGCTCCCATGGGCGAGCCTTGGCAGTAGCTTTGGCTCTATGCTTATACCACCAAGCCATCACCCATTTGCCCCACTGTGAAGATTCTAATGCCGGAGATGGGGGATTAACTCCACTTAGGGCATCCAGACTTTCTGCTGCAGAAACTACACTGTTCTTATTCTCACTAGCCCTCTCTAAAGTCTGGATATGCACCTCCAAAGCTGCAATCTTCTCCATCAGAGAGCTAGCTAATCTGCACTTATTACAAATAAAGCTATCAGTAGCGACGGAAAAAGAATGACTAAACATCCTGCACTCAGCACACTGAACAAGCTGAAGGTACACCATGATGAAAGGATTCACATACTGTACCTTCATCAAGGATCTGTTGATATGAAGGTTGTGTGACAGGGAGCATTGTGCTGCTGGAAAACCCAAACCTCAGAGTTCGGGAACATTGTCAGAGAATAATGAAGCAAGTTTTCTTCCAGGATAACCTTGTACATAGCTTGATTCATGTGTCCTTCACAAACAAAAATCTACCCCATTCCAGCCTTGCTGAAGCACCCCCAGATCATCACTGATCCTCCAACCAACTTTCACAACAGGTGCTAAACACTGTGACTTTTAGGCCTCTCCATGTCTCTGTCTAATCATTAGACTACCATTTGATTGGAAAACAGAAAATTTGACTCAGAGAAATTAACCTTACTCCAGTCCTCTATGGTCCAATCCTTTAATCTTTAGCAAACCTCAGCCTGGCTCTTCTTTGCCTATCACTGACGAAGGGCTTTTTTCTAGCATTGCATGATATCAACCTCACCTGGAGGAGCCTGTTTTGAACCATCCTTGCCATGCACTTAACCCCAATTTCCATTTGCCAGTCTTTTTGTAGGTCACTTGATGTCATCCTGCACTTGCTGAGTGGCATTCAAATGAGTTGACTATCATACAGGTCAGTGGAGAGTTGTTTTTTTCCCTCTGCCAGTCTGTAACTTTGTTGTCGCCAATGTCTGCTGCTTGAACTTGTTCTTATGAACTGCCATTTTTTTTAATTTTGAGGATGGAAGCAGTGTAACACTCACTGTATTGCTTTGCCAGTAAAGCTAGATTTGAACCCTTTTTTTCACTCACTCAAAACATTTCTTTTTCACTCTTTTGACATGATGAATAGATATTTTTGGATTTCAATTAAATTTAAGGTACTACTAGCACTGTTTTTGCCATTCAAACTAGTTTCATTGCAAGAGGATAGTGATGACCACAGCAATGTTTTTTTTAACTTTTCCTCATTAAATAAGATTTGGGTCAGGTGATCACCTAATCAACACCTCAGTAAGTAAAACAATTGTCCTGGGCATAACACTAAACTGCAACTGGTGGTGAGACTCTGGCCCAGGAGTTCCAGAGTTTTGGGGAATGTGGAGTTACCCCTTAATCACCACTACTCCCAGGTCCACTCTGGCCCAGAGTGGTAGTACCTGTGAGGGCCCCAACTATGGGTTAAATAGTAACCGATGGAAGACCTCAATGGCAGAGCAGGTGAATGAAGTTAATTAAACCGAATGGCTATGGAGGCAAAAGAAGGCTGCAGCAGACTTGTACTTGTACAAGACTTGCCAGTCGCCTTGGTTTTACCTTGCCATGGGGTCCACTCTCAGGCCTGTCAAGTTTTCTGTATGCTGGCTGTAGCACAGCGTTCAGTACACATAAAACAAATACATATGTAGACATATTATCACTCTACATAACATCATTCATCACAACCCAAATCAAAGTCTGTCATCAATCAGGGATTGGTGACAGGAGTGGGCTTGTGAGGCCAGAAGCTTCTAGTCAAGAACTGGCACAAGCAGCAGGGACATGATGCTACAATATCATTCAAGTTTCTGGAATAGACACAAGGAAACTAGTTTGGCAGCTATGTCCTGACTGAGCAGCTCTATTCAGGGGCCACTCTGCTCACCCCCTGGTGGGGGAGGGGGCTAGAAAAGGTGCCCTAAAAATAGTTTGTTTCATTAAACATCTGCCTGAGAAGCCGTGCCCAGGGGAGTACCACTACAAATGGCCAAAGAAACACGAGTACAATAAAATTTGGAACATGGAATGTCAAAACTCTGAAGGACAATAAAGACTCTGACAGACCAGAGAGGAGAACAGCTTTTGTTGCTAGAGAATTGAAGAAATTCAATCAACATTGTAGCTCTCAGTGAAACCAAGAGAGCTGAAGGACAACTAAAAGAGGAACAAGGATACTATACTTTCTACTGGAAAGAGAAGAGTTCGGACCAACCAAGAATGTATGCAGTCAGATTTGCCATCAGGAATGAGCTCATGAATAAACTAACAGAATTGCCTGTCGGGGTGAATGAAAGATTAATGACATTGCATGTTGGTTCTTACAGCTTGATAAGAACCAACATGCAACTATAATCAGTGCCTATGCTCGTACACTTGATGCAACTGAGGAAGACAGAATTATTCTACTTTGACCTAGACCAACTAATAGCATCAACACCAACACAAGACAAGCTCATAATTCTAGGTGACTTTAATGCAAGGGTGGGGATGGAATATGCATTGTGGGGCAGAGTAACTGGAAAGAATGGGGAAGGGAAGACGAACTCAAATAGAATCCTGATATTATCCAAGTGTGCAGAGCATAAACTTATTACCAATACCATCTTCAGACAACCTAACAAGAACAAAGTATCCTGGCAACATCCCAGGTCCAAGCATTGGCACCACCTTGATTACATTATTGTCAGAAAAAGAGACCAGCATGAAGTTCTTATTACCAAAGCAATGACCGGAGCAGATGGATGCTGGCCTGACCATCATCTGATTACATGTGTTCTAAGAATGAAACTTAAACCAAAGAGAAAAAGCCAAAACCAACAACACAACAAGAGGTACAATGTTGACATACTTGGCACCGAGGCAAATGCAGAGAATCTAGAATGTAAACTTCTGGAAAAGATCCCAGCACAATTCTCCAACAATGTTAAAGGCCATTGGAGTGAACTGAAACCTACTATTAGAGACCCTTTGTGATGCAACAGTTGGTTAGAAGAGGAAGAAACATTAAGACTGGTTCGACTAGAACAATAAGGAACTAAAGTCTCTTATAGATCAGAAAAGGAAAGCCTTCTTATGCTTACAAAATGACCCAATATAAACAACAAAAAAGACACAATATAATGAAATCAAGAGTAAGTTGCAGAGAACAGTTAGAGAACTCAAAAACAAATGGTGGAGATCAAAAGCAGAGGAGATTCAAAGCCTTGCTGACCAGAATTACTCCAGAGCCTTTTGTCAAGCCACAAAGGAGATCTATGGACCATCCTTTCAAGGTCAGGTACCTCTTAAAACTAAAGATGCCAACAGAGTTCTTAAAACAAAGAAATAAGTGACAGATAGAGAGAACACTTCGAGGAGCTCCTGAACCAAGAAACCGGGATATGATTTATATAATACCACTGTAGCGGCCCACTTGGATTAATCACACAATATGCAGAGAGCTTCAAACAGGTGCGCTTTATTTCTTTCCTCCTTTATGGCACCGTGAAAACTATAAAAAATGTACACAAAATATAAATGTCGTATTAACATATTTCACAGATTTCACAGGTATAATCATGTTTACAGTTTTTAACTTATGCAATTTATACAAATCACCTTTAATAAAATTGAAATGAATGAATTAAACTTTGTATGAAATGAATTAAGAATTACAGCTCTCGTTTTTGATGCTCTGTCTCTTACCTCCTTCCGCTTCCAAGGGTGCTAAAATCTTAACTCCATTTTTAGATAGCAGCCACACCTCACATTTCAGTGTTCTTGTAACATGTAAACTACACAAAACACGTCAAATAAATTTCAACGTAGAATACGACTAAGTAAATATAAGTAATTTATTCATTCACATGTTACCATCTCAGGAGAGACATGAAGTTATGATGACAGGAGTGGGAAGTCTTATAGGAAAACAACAGGAAATAGAAGAAGCGTGGTGCTCTTCAAAATAAAAGCACAAAACGCAGAGGGTCAGAGCTGCACAACACATTAAACAAAATAAGCTGCCATTTACACTCCCACCAAATCCTGCTACAATTAATGAACAAATACACAAAGGCTAAATGAACTGTACAGGATTTCTCGACTCTAATAAATGAATAATGTCATGTTGAACTATCTGAGGTATACTGATGAACTGTACGACATCTTACATAATAAAGCAGTGTATACACAAACAGTTGTCGTCTGTCTGTTCTAATCAATTCTCAAGGAGAAGTACTAATTTTTGGATTGGCCTCTCAATAACTGAAGGTTTAGAGGGGGAAGCTTGTTTTTTATGAGGCTTTCAATCTCCTACTTGGACTTTGACTCGACGGACCAAGCCATCGCTGTCTTGAACAGTCTCTACCACTCGTCCTAGTTGCCAATGATTTCTCAGGAGGTTGTCGTCTTTAATAAATGACAAATGTCATTGACTCTGAGGTTGTGCTGAGGTAAGTGCCATTTCTGTCTTGTGGATATGTTGAGTAGATACTCCTTTTTCCAGCGACTCCAGAATTGTTCAATGAGATACTGAACTCTCCTCCATCTTTTTGAGCCGTACAAATCCTCCTTCACAAATACTCCAGGGGGAGGAAGAGCAACTTTAGGTTTCATCATGATGAGGTGATTCGGTGTTAAAGGTTCCATCGCTTGAGGATCATTTATTCCGTCTACTGTTAATGGGCGGCTGTTAACAATAGCCATGGCCTCATACAACAGTGTTCTGAGAGAGGCGTCATCCAGTCGACCGGGGCACTGTGCGAAGGTAGCATTTAGCACATTTCTGATGGTTCTAATTTGCCGTTCCCAGACACCGCCTGCATGACTGGCAGAGGGGGCGTTGAAGAAAAATTCGCACTGCCTTTTGGTCAAAAAGATTTCCAGTAGTTTGGTGTCACATTGTTTAAGTGCTTCCATTTCTGGCACCAACAAAAGTTGGAGCCTTGGTCACAATGAAGTTGTTGGACAGCTCCTCTGAGACTGATGAAGCATCTCAATGTATTGATGAATGAGTCTGTCGACAAATCTTCGAGCATCTCGATATGGACACCTCTGGAGTACAGACATGTGAAAATAAGTCCATATCTTTTGTATTCTTTGCAAGCTTTCTTTACAATGAATGGTCCAAAACAGTCCATGCCGCTATACGCGAAAGGTGCTGATGCTTCAATACGTTCTTTAGGGAGTTCAGCCATTCGCTGGTTCTCTGTTGGCCGTCGAAGTTTCCTACAAAGCACACAGGAGTGTATCAGCTTAGTGACCAGTTTGCTTCCTCCAATGACCCATAATCCATTTGTGTCTGGCTTCGACCCTGATGGCATGTCTTAGCATGGTAGTGGGACACTATAAGCTTAGTTACATGACTATTGTTTGGTAAGATGACCGGGTGCTTGACTTTGTGACCGAGAGATGACTGCTTTAATCTCCCACCAACACGGAGAAGTCCTTCAGACCAGATGGGATCAAGTCTAAAGAGAGAGCTTGATTTTGGAAGGTCTTTTTCACTTTGAAGCATCTTTATCTCATGGGGAAAGGCTTGCTGCTGTACTATCTTGATTACTGTCTCAGCAGCCTTCTCACGCTCCTCGACAGTCACATGCTCACTATGTTGTTTATGTTTAGACCTCAGTCTCTTGATTCTTGCGACCACCTTTACAAGTGTTGTCCATGAGGAAAACTGACTCAGATGTCTGAGGATGTCATTGCAGTTATTGGTCTCGGTCTCAAAGTCTAATTCCAGAGTCTTTAGAACATCTGTTGCTGATGGAACTGACAGTTCTTTTACTGTTAGCCGATGCACAAAGCTTTGACTTCCTTGTCTGTCTAGGTGGGGGTTTGATGAGCCTCTTATACTCCATCCTAGTTCTGATCTCTGTGCGAACGGTTGATTTTTGTCACCTACGATAACTTCAAGAGGAGCCAGCGCTGAAGGACAGTCATATCCTATTAAGAGCCCTACATCACAGTCTTGAAGGGGTGGCAACTTGTCTGCCAAGTTTCTGAGATGAGGCCACTGTAATGCTGTTTCCTTTGTTGGAACGTAAGACTTATCCACCGGGATGAAGTTATGACTGTAGGCCTGCTGTAGTGGAATACAACTCTCAGAGTAGAGTCCTCTAACTTGTAGACCATGAACACTCTTGCTTGATATGATTGTGTCGATGGCTGTCATGGTACTAAGTTTCAGCTTTACTGGCTGGACATCTACATTCAATTTATCAAGTACATCTTCTAAGACAAATGTTGAGTCACTCTGTGTGTCCAGTATTGCATATGTAAGTATTTCTCTGTGTGGCTCTTGTACTGGAGACACAAAGACTGGGACGATACTTGATGTAGCAGAAGAGCGTTGTGTTGATGTATGGGATACGACCTTGTGTGTTTCTTGGCTTGCACGTTCTTCTGTGGAAGTGGAGCTATTCGTTATTGCTTCCACAGGTTTTTGGTTCCTGTCTTCGTGCAAGCAGTTTGGGTGACGACGGCTGCATATATTGCACGTGTGTCGCCTCTTACAATCTTTAGTCATGTGACCCTTTCTTAAGCATCCAAAGCAGAGCCGATTTTCATGAATGAATGCCTTTTGATCTTCAACACTCCTTGCTGTGAAAGTGGGACACCTTGTGATGCCATGAGTTTCACTTTTACAGACCGAACAAGGCGATTTTGGTTTACTGCTGTTCGTTTCTTGTTTCTCTTGAATGAAGCTCTTTGGTTGTATGCTTGTGTTGAAAGCTTTGGCTCTCTTTGGGATTCTATCATCTACAGGTTTGAAGTTTATCAAGAGTGGAGAAGCAATAGGGTTACAAGCTATTCGTGCCTCTCTGCTCAGGAACGCTGTGAAGCATGCAAAATCTGGATAGCTGCCAGATGTGTCAAGTTCATCTACAACAATTCGACTCCACTTTCGAACGATCCATTCTGGCAGTTTTTTGAGTAACTTGTGGTTTTCTTCACAATCGTTAAGGATAGCTAGTCCTTTGACATGTGGGATTGCCTCAGTGCAGCTTTGGAGGAAGTCGGCAAACTCTCGTAGTGCTAGTGGGTCATTTGTGCTGATCTTTGGCCATTTCATGAGCTTATCACGGAAAGCTTTCTGTATGATGAAGGGGTTCCCATATCTGTCCTGTAAAACTTTCCATGCTCCATTGTATGCATTTTCTGAATCTCGATAAAAGAAACCTTCAACAGCTTTACGTGCCTCTCCAGCAAGATAATTTTTGAGATAAAACATCTTCTCACTTGCTGGAAGTGGTTTTCTGTCAATCAGAGTCATGAATGACATCTTCCAATCTGTAAACCTTAAAGGGTCACCACTAAACGTGGTGGGTTCAGGGACTGGCAAGCGGTTCATACTCAATGAGCTAGCAATTGCTTGTGCTAAACTGACAGACTCCTGGGTAACTGTCATTTCAGGAACTGCTTGGTGAGGTTGGAAAGAAGCAGCGTCTGGATTCAATAATAATAATAAGTTAAATTTATATAGCACCTTTCAAGATACCCAAGTTCGCTTTACAATTATATATAGAAAAAATAAATACACACAAAAATAAATAAATAAAAATAGGAAAAAAAAGCTCCAGTGAGAAGCGGCAGCCAGACGCGCACGACGTACTCTCAACCAGAAATGAAAAATTAAAAAGAAAAAGTCCACCAAATCGAGGTCAGGGTGTAACTCCCGAGGTGTAACAACCACAGTCCCACCAAAAGGCACATCTCCAGCACAGCCGCCGCGACCTCGCTCGAACAACATGGATCCGGAAGCGAGCACAGGTGCACCGTGAAAAGCGGTAGCCAAACACGCACAACGTACTCTCAACCGGAAGCCAAATTTAAAAATTAAGAGGCCACTTTTAATGGTGGTTATTGAATATGCATGGAAATATCAAAGTCAAAGTCCCTTTAAGTGAGAGGCCGAGGGCGATGGAAACGGAGATTGGTGCCGCACCCATGTGCCTCAAAGAGCTGGTTAGTACTGGGACAGGAGACTGCCTGGAAAGACCAGATCCTTGCATGGAAGGGACTTTGACTTTGATATTTCCATGCATATTCAATAACCACCATTAAAAGTGGCCTCTTAATTTTTCCGTTTTCAGTAAAGAAGAGGTCAGTGAAGAAATCAAGCCCTGACAGCCAAGAACCAAAGAACCAAAAGTCCAGAGGGTGCAACCGAACCTAATCCAAACTCCTCCTATAAGTTTAACCTTAAAACCTATCCCCTAACACTAATCAAGCATGGAGATGCTGTATAACACAGAACAGCAAACACGTTTCTCCAACATTCAGCACACTCAATTGTCTCTATCCCCTGAACATTTGGTTTGACTCCACACAACAGGAGGAGCTGGATTAAATCTGACTCTACTCCTTCTACTTTTGGTTCTGTAGTGAGGAGTATTTGTGATAGCCTTGTACTGCAGTGTTCTTATTATAGGCAAAGACCTGTTAACTTTCTTTAGTACTTTCTGGGACACAAGTGCAAAAACTGCTGTGTTTTTATCTGTCTATACACTTATTTATCTGTGTCTTCACAGTCTGTGAGCCGCTTCCCCTGCATTATTTGAAGTGGAGTCATGCTGAGTCCATCGTTGCAGTGGTCTTCTCTTGTCTGGGCATCCTCGTGACCAGTTTTGTCACTTTTGTCTTCATTCTGTACAGAGACACACCTGTGGTCAAATCCTCAAGCCGAGAGCTCTGCTATATCATCCTAGCTGGCATCTTCTTGGGTTATATCTGCCCCTTCACACTCATAGCCAAGCCCACAGTGGCCTCCTGCTATCTACAGCGACTCTTGGTGGGCCTCTCAGCCTCCATGTGCTATTCGGCTCTGGTCACTAAGACCAATCGTATCGCCCGCATCCTGGCTGGCAGCAAGAAGAAGATCTGCACACGCAAACCGCGCTTCATGAGTGCCTGGGCTCAGGTGGTCATTGCATTCATCCTGATCAGTTTACAGCTCACGCTGGAGGTCACGCTGATCATTCTTGAGCCCCCATCACCCATCAAGTCCTATCCGAGTATCAGGGAGGTCTATCTTATCTGTAATACCAGCAACATGGGCATGGTCGCGCCGCTTGGCTACAACGGACTTCTTATTCTCAGCTGCACCTATTATGCTTTCAAAACCCGCAATGTGCCAGCCAACTTCAATGAGGCCAAGTATATTGCCTTCACCATGTACACTACGTGCATCATCTGGCTCGCGTTTGTGCCGATCTACTTTGGCTCCAACTACAAAATCATCACCACATCATTCTCTGTGAGCCTAAGTGTGACTGTGGCCCTGGGCTGTATGTTCACCCCAAAGATGTACATCATCATTGCTAAGCCAGAGAGAAACGTGCGAAGCGCCTTTACCACCTCCGATGTGGTGCGCATGCATGTAGGTGACGGCAAGATCGCTTGCAGGAGCAACAGCCTTCTCAACATGCTAAAACGCAAAAAGAACGCCTCTGGAAATGCAAAGTAAGTCTGCTCTGTTTAACCGCACTAGCTTAGCCTCTTTCCATCCTGTTGCATGAGTACCAGTACCCATGGGCTCAATCTTTTAATTCATACTATGCTCCAGACATTCAGGTCATGCCTTTTCCAGATCAGTCTTCAATTAACAGCTTTCTTAGACGTCTCTGATTTGCAGGTCGACTGCAATTAAAAGATGCACACCCAGGGGTGTCTCAGCAACAGGGTAGATAGAGGCTCTGCTCCATATATGAGCTGCTATAGACCACTTAGTCACCAATTACAGATTTAACAGCTTTTGTTTTACGTTAATTAATTATTGCTGAACTAGAACTGTGCATCAAGAGACTATTATATTACATTATACATTTAAGTGCAGTATTAAGACAGCATAATATAATTCTTAAAAATATAATTGTTATAGGGCGGCACGGTGGTGTAGTGGTTAGCACTGTCGCCTCACAGCAAGAAGGTCCGGGTTCGAGCCCTGAGGCCGGCGAGGGCCTTTCTGTGCGGAGTTTGCATGTTCTCCCCATGTCCGCGTGGGTTTCCTCCGGGTGCTCCGG
>JAODXR010000003.1:50660128-50672053 GCA_028877395.1 Cathorops festae
CTATACAGAAGCCCTTTTTATTTATAAATGATAATTATTGGTTAATTGTGTGGCAAATTACAAAAAAAAAAAAAAGCAACTGCAATATTTAAGAAGTAAATAGTGTTTTTTTCTCTTTATGTGAAACAACAGCCCTTTTTTTCCCAATGTGGTCATTTGCGATATTAAAACAAGTTGCTTTAATTGTATTTCAGGAAAAAACAGCTACATAATGCGATACGAAATATGTATAGAAATGTGAAAATGACTTTTTGACTGTCAGAAGTTCATCCATGTTTATTTGACAGAAATAACATTAAAAAAAATTAATTTGACAGAAATAACACTTTTTAAAAAAATGTCTTTGTGGTTAATGTTAACATTAATTTGTAGTCATACAATATCTTATGATGATACAAAATCGCAGATGTGTGTGTGTGTGTGTAGCAGGCTATGTGATTGTCTGTGGGGGCATTTAGGACACCATCACCCCCCTCCCGACCCCCTCCCCATGTGTTCCACCAGCGCTCTCTGTCGCTTTAAGTCCTGCCCCCTGGAGCCAGCCAACAGCAGCTGTTCCATATTCATCAAGCCCTTCAGTCTTAAAGAGCCCTATCCCGAGCATGGAAAGAGTCATTTCTCTCTCTCGCTTTCTCACAGCCACTCCATCTTACTGCTCTCTCCCACCTCTGCTGCCTCTCTCTCTCTCGCTCTCTCTCTCTCTCTCTCTCTCTCACACACACACACACACACACACACACGTTCTCACTCCCCCCTCCTTTAGCTCTTGCCACCCCCCCCTCGCACATCCTCATCCACACACAGACACATACACACGTGCACACACACTACTAACTTACACGCACACGTGCACTCACCCACAGGCACACACACTTGTACCTGTGCATACTGGGGGGTGCTGTGCTGCTGGGTGCTTCTTTTTTTGCCTTTTCCTCTGAAGGCATCCGCCTCTCCTTTTTTGGGGGGTAGACATAGGTGCCACTTGTTTCCTCTTTCCTCCTTTTCTGCTTCCTGGAATGCTAAAACTGGACTGATGGACGTTTCAGAACTTTGCATCCCTGATCCTCTCAGCTATCATAACCAGTAGGTGCATCTTTCCTCTCTTTCATTTCTGCTTTGTTTTAACCCATCTCACCACTCACTGCGTTTCCTTTACCTCTCTTTCTCCTTTATTTCTCAGCCTTTCTTCTACTTTGTAAAAGTATTTGTTTGGGAACAACTCTTCACTATTATTGTAGAGGCTTTGTACTTTTATCACACGCATACGCACATACATGTACACACACACATATATTTCCTGTCTTTTTGTTTTGGGGTAAATGAGGCTTGAAGACATTATTAACTACAGGATAGCAGGTGCTCTGAGCTTGTTCGGTGTAGGACGTCGCAAAGAAATCCGTCTCCTGTAAGCCGGTTGTTGGCTGTGTGTGGCACTCTTTGCACATTGCTTTTAGTGCGTAGCCAATCAATTAGAGTCTTCTTAATGTGATTTTCCTTTTTTTTGTGTGTGTGTGTGTGTGTGTGTGTGTGTGTGTGTGTGTGTGTGTGTGTGTGTGTGCATTTAAAAAAATCTGAAGGTACTTGTTCATGCAGGACAAAAGGAGTGAGTAAAGAAACTGGGAAGCGGCACTTAGAGTCATGCATGCTGTTAAAGACTTGGGAATAAAAGGAAAGAGACGAGGTTAAACAGATCACATGGAGATTGGCTCAGCTGGGATTATTTGTTGGTGGAGAGGGAGAGAAGAAAGGATGGTAGCGTGGAGATGGGTTCTCTGCGGTGCTGCTCAGGACTTGCTCACACACACACTCGCACTCACGTTTGTCCTGGTACAGCGCTTCTTAAACTTCTGCTTTTAAACCCCAGTGCATTCTCATTCTCATACACTTTTAATATAATTTAACAAAATGTTGTTTGATATCATTCATTTTTCTTCTATGTATTTTTAGGAAGTCTTTTTTTTTTTTTTAAACATTATTCACTTTGCCTTTTCTTTTTAAATGCTTAATACCTAATCAGTTTAATCAGCCTTATAAATACCTACATATAATATTAAATAACATTTTCTTTCCTCATGTCCTTGTGCAACATTTCTCACAATTTATAGCCGTCAAAAGTAAATTTATTTCTTTATTTCTGTGCTCACCAAGTAATCTGTACATGTACAGACATATATCATGTTGAAAGAACAATCATAAGCCATATTGAAAGCACTCATAATTTAAGACAATAACTCTTTTCATGCTAAAAATCTAATCAGCCAAATGTGTGTGTTGTTGTGGCTGGATTATCATAAAATGATACGCACCATGACAGCCTGAAAGATTGATATGATTGAAAAGAATAATGGCAAGTAGCTCAGCTGTATGGATTTTTTTTGTGCTTCCTGCGACGTATAGGATTACAGAGACACCGAAAGAATGGAATGAAATTGGGCTAAATTGACAGTGCTGCAGTGCATGTGTGTGTGCTTTTGGGGAAGTGTGTCTGCCTGGACGCTGACCACGCTCTGTGCCCCGGCCGAGCTCGTTAACGCCTTAGCCATGCATATTTTAATCTGCTTTGTAGCACTAAGCAGGATTAGAAAGGTTCAATGTAGCTCTTTTCTAGGTACACACAGTACAGCCTCGACTCAAACGCACATTTACACACTTTTTTTTTTAATGACTCATAAATCTGAGAGTGTTCTGCACGTTAAAATGATAGAAAATATATCCCAGTGTGCACATCGGTATAGTTTGGTGTTGTGGGTGTTTTTTTTTTTTTTAGCCTGTATACCGGTGGAACGCAGAATTATTTTCTTTTCATATTTATAAATTCACATGTATTTATTTATATTTCAATCACAAGCGTGTCTATTTGAATGCAAATGAATGGTAATATTTAATGTATTTGCTCTGTTAATATTTAATCCATTTATTTTAGCATCTACATTTTTCACGACTTATAAGCAATGAAAAGAAAATGTTTTAATGTGATTTTTTTTGTGTGTGGAAAAGCCGCATTGAGTTTGCAAAAACTCTGCATTTATATGTAAATAAATATTTTTTCCTACTCTATCATTCTATTTCTTCTATAATGCATATACAACCTATATACACTTTATACTGTTTTTCTATCTTAAGTCGTCTACCTACTTTTTTACATTTTATTGTTAATGCTAATTTGTTTATGTATTTATTTTTAATTATGTTAATGACAATTTTATTACATGTTCTCACACACACAAAAAAAACCAAACAAAAACAACAAAAAAACATTTTTTAATTTTTACACAAATTTTTAGGTATAATTTTTTGCTACATGAAAAAGACTGGTAAAAGCTTTAATATCTACACATTGATCGTGTGTGTGTGTGTGTGTGTGTGTGTGTGTGTGTGTGTGTACCAAAACAGTTTGCCACAGATAAAGCCAAGTCATAGACTGAGTCCATAATTTCATATCCCATTTTATAAAAATTGAGATGTTATAATATTGGCTTAGACACTTGACAGTAAAGTGTAGCAGGATCGAGGTAGTGTGTAATCACTGACTCACAGACACATTATCAAAACATGTCACAATAACATGCACCAGTGAAATACTGAAGTGAAATTTTCTTACCAGGAGGGGAAAATTTTTTGAACCAAATATAAATGTTACATTTAGGTTGTTAGGTAGCTCAGTATCAATGCTCAGTTTGTGTTTGGTGTGTGTTTGTGTGAAACCTGCGAGTTCTATAGGGGTAAAATGAAATTAGTTTAGTCATTTAAAAAAAAATAATAATAACGTGTGTAGATAAGCATTTTAGGTGCCTGTATCTGACGTTGTTCCAAAGTACACCACAAAGCAATTTTACTTTTATAATCAGTGTTATTACTTGTTTAATTTGTATTTTGTTCTACTGCTATGGTAGTAAAACTAAAAGCTAGAAAAACTGAAAAATACTAGCCAGTTGTAAACCTAAGAAAATAGGCTAATAATTATTAATTCTCTTTGTAGGAAATTAAGATTCGGAAAACTAAAGTAATCGTTTCAGTTTAGCTTTTGAAATATATAATCGTCTTTAAATTGTCTAATAAATTATCTTTAACTGCAGAGATTGATCTACACTGACACACTGTTGTTTAGTGTGAGTGCACTGAGTAGGTTGTTCGTGTGATACTGGTGACATCAGTATAGATCTTATAAAGTGACCCATCGCTTTATTCACACCAGTAATGTAAATAATACGAATGAATGTATCAGATGTAGAGATATCACTGAAGATCACGCACGGCGTTTTCAGAGAGGCGACACTAATGACCACGAAATGTTTGTGGATCTGGTTTTCTACTATCAGTAACTAACAGTTGTGTTTGGCCCATGTGGGAATCGTGTTTGTGTCTTATGCTTATTTTTATAGTGTCTTCTTTGTTAAGTTTGCATGCCAGAGTGCAGGCAGCAGCTGGGGGGGTAGGTCTGTGTTTATTGCCTGCCTTGTGTTGCTGTGGAGCTTCTTTACCACTCCAAAATCTGGCAATATTGTGCCTTGTCACTTTGAGTTTTTCTTCGCTCTTAACATTCACAATGAGCAAGAATGAAAAGAGAAGACTTTTCTGTGTGTTCTTCACTTACTGACAAGCCTATCCTGTTTTCTCCCTCACACCAGTCCCCCCCTCCCGTGTTAGTCTATAGCCGAATGACAGTCCGATTATGTATTTCTGTGGCGAACCTCCATAAGCACTCAATGATGAATTACACTTAAATTTGTTTGACTTCATTCCCGAGTTGGCGTGTTGAATGCTTAAAATGCACATCCCTCCCACTGTTTTTGCTCTTTTTTTTTCCCACCCTTCAGCTCCTTTTTATTGTATTAGCTGTAGAGAAAACAAGGCAGCAGAATTGTATTAGTGTATCTTAAGTTAAAAGCTCTTTGCTCTTTGACCAAGTGTTTCAGTGCTATTGGGTTAATCAGATTTTTGCTGTCTGTGTGGAGATGCTATCGTGGCTAAGCAGCGCAGCCCCCCACTCCGACACTATCCAGATGGGATCGGCTTACGGTAATTTGGTTTCAGAATACATTACCCACACGGGCCTGTAGCTGCGCTCGACCTACCTTTCCCCTAAACTGAGGGGCTTGACGAGTCCAGGCCGCATGTGTACGAGCCCACAGCCGTCCGACTGACCTATGGCACGTGTCTCATCACAAATCTCCTTCTCACACAGTGTACACTTTACACTCTCAGTGGAGTGGTGCTATGAAAGGACATGTGCAAGATGTCTTTTTTTAACAGACAAAATGACAAATGTTTTGTTTAATGCATTGCTGTGACTCTGTTTCTAAACACATCTCCTTTACCAACAGGGCCTCCTTGTCCCATTCTCTGGCCACTCAGAAGGAGCCCTCTCGCTTCTGGTAAGCCGTGCACAGCACGCTCATTCCTTGCACTGTAAATGAATTGACTTAGTGGTTGTGCACCCATGTGGCTCATATGGGAGCTTTGCCTCCCTGAGGTGATTTGGGACGCGCTCTGTATTGACCGTTGCACGCCTGTATTTTGTGCTGCAAGTTTCAATGCGAGTTTTTGTCTCTTACTATCTCACACACATATGCAAGCATTTTTATACTTCCGTGAAATTCATTCTCAGATTGGTAAAACTAGTATTCATTCTCTCTCTCTTATCCATGGACATCTCATGTCTGTGTTTATGCACGATGGGTTAGTTGGTTATAATAACATGACTTTGTTGAGCTTCTTCTGGTTGAGAGCTCTGCAGTGTCACTCCCTCATTCAGCACTAACACCTTGCGGCAGCAACCAAAGAAGCCCTCGTCACCGTCCCCTCTCATTCTCTCGAAGGTTACCTTGGCATCCGAGCCTCGCTGTGACAGTGGGTTTAAAAATAAAGCGGGGTCCATTAGCGCGCTGAGGATAATGTCTGCCTGAGCTGGGGCCAGATCACAGCGCAGTCTGGGGGCCTCGCATCCGCCTGCCTCCACCCGCCCGCAAGCAACTGCTATCACTGACACTGTGCGTCAGCACATCTTCCTGTTGCTCCAACACCAAGAGGGCAGTCACGACTCACACACACACGTGTGTGTGAATGAGTTTAAAGAAGGTTTATAAATACTTTATTTTCAGATGAACGTAATAGAAAATAAATTCCACTGCCTCCAAGATGACATCTAATAAAAACTGACAACACTGTAACAGCCAGCACTGTTCGTACCATTTTAATACAAGTATGAGTTTCACAGCTATAGTGTAAACTCCTCTATCTCTGTTTGCATAAGTGACACTGTCAGTCCCACAGACCTCACGAAAACGATCCTCGCCCTGTTTTCTGATTTGCTCCCTAATTAAATGTTTATGGAGGGGAAAACGTTAAGTCCGCTAATTTACACTTTGTGAAGATGAGGGGGACGAACCACAACGTGCGTTGGGTGGCTATGCGAGCATTTATCAGAGAACGTTATTGGTATTGAACGCTCAGCCGTTTGAAGGTTATGTTTCTGAGCAGTAATTGAAATGCAAAATAACATTAGGATCGATGGTTAGCTCTGTTTATTTATGAAATCAATATCGAAACGGTCCGTCACAATACGAGGTCTGATTCTTCCTGACAGCCAAACTGAGTGCATGCTGCACCCGGCTCCTGCAGCCTGTTCAGCCCCAGCAACACGGCCTGTAAAGTCTCTTCACATGCATGCAGAGTTAGAGAGACAATAACAGAAAAGAAACTTTGCAGTGAAAGTTCACAGTGGTTTCAGTAGTATACTCTCAGTCGGGATAGTGTGTTGGAAATGACTGAGAATGAGTAGTCTAAAACTATTTTTACATTTTTGTTGTATCCATTTCTTATCCATAATTAATTATTGATGAACTCCATTACTGTACTGTAAAAATGAATGTATACAGGGATGACTATCACTTATATGAGATGATGTACTGAGTCAGGATGTGTGGCAACTTTTCGTTAGCCTTTTATTTAATTAATCTAATAATTTTATAAATTTTTGATTAGGAAAATGCTCCAAAGCCATTTCAACCAACCACAAGGCAAGTTAATTGGGGTTGTATTGTCCACACTGTCCATTGATTCCTAGATATATCTTTTTTTTTTTAATTCAGGACTATGGTGTAACGCATATGTTAGTACACAGAATTATGTAAAATACAGTACATGTCAGTGTGAGATGTGTAAAAAAAAATATAATAAGTACACAGGACAGGGCATGATAACTACACATGACAACAGTATTATATGAACAATTAAGGAGTTATCACTTATCTCACTGAGTTATCACTTAGACATTTCACTCTTCCAACTTTTCACACATCTAGAAATGTTAACAAGTCTGTTTGTTTTAATTCATTGTCAGTGTGTTATCTCAACTACATAAATCTTAGTCCATTATACAGGTGCCTTTGTTCTTCTGGTGCTGACCTGCAAATGGCAAGCAGTGAAGCAGAGTGTATTATAATGTAAATCTTATCCAACACCAGCGTTATGTGAGCTGTACTGCTCCTGTATCTGATGCACATCAGAGAGTGGAGTCACGTTGGGCACTGCACTGGAAACTTTCTGGCAAATGCCTTTGGATAAACCTGCCAACTAGCCTGAGCGAGCGAGTGAGTGAGCGAATCAGTGCATGAATTAGTGCGTGAATGAGTGAGGGAGCGAGTGCGTGAAAAAGTGAGGGAGCACATGAATGAGTGAGGGATTGAGTGAGGGAGCGCGTGAATGAGCGAGGGAGAGAGCGCGTGAATGAGGGAGGGAGGGAGGGAGCACGTGAATGAAGGAGGGAGCGCGTGAATGAGTGAAGGAGCGCGTGAATGAGTGAGGGAGCGAGCGAGCATGTGAGGGAGGGAGCGAGGAAGGGAGGGAGTGTGTGAGTGAGTGAGGGAGGGAGTGAGTGAATGAGTGAGGGAGCGAGTGAGTGAGGGAGTGCGTGAATGAGTGAGGGAGCGAGTGAGGGAGTGCGTGAATGAGTGAGGGAGTGAGTGAGTGAGGGAGTGCGTGAATGAGTGAGGGAGCGAGTGAGTGAGGGAGTGCGTGAATGAGTGAGCGAGCGAGTGAGTGAGGGAGTGCATGAATGAGTGAGCGAGCGAGTGAGTGAGGGAGTACATGAATGAGTGAGGGAGTGCGTAAATGAGTGAGGGAGCGAGTGCGTGAATGAGTGAGGGAGCGAGTGACTGAGGGAGCGCATGAATGAGGGAGGGAGGGAGGGAGGGAGGGAGCGAGTGAGGGAGCAAGTGAATGAGTGAGGGAGGGAGCGAGTGAGGGAGTGCATGAGGGAGAGAGTGCGTGAATGAGGGAGGGAGGGAGTGAATGAGTGAGGGAGGGAGCGAGTGTGTGAGTGAGTGAGGGCACAAGCGAGCAAGTGAGAGAGATAGAGCGAGTGCGTTAATGAATGAGGGAGGGAGCGAGGGAGTGAGTGTGTGAATGAGTGCGTGAATGAGTGAGGGAGCGCGTGAGTGAATGAGTGAGGGAGTGAGGGATCGAGTGCATGAATGACTGAGGGAGGGAGCGAGTGAGGGAGTGAGCAAGTGCGTGAATGAGTGAGGGAGCGAGCGAGTGAGGGAGCGAGCGAGTGCGTGAATGAGTGAGGGAGCGAGCAAGTGAGAGAATGAGTGCGTGAATGACTGAGGAAGCGAGCGAGCAAGTGAGAGAGCGAGCGAGTGCGTGAATGATTGAGGGAGTGAATGAGGGAGTGTGTGAATGAGTGAGAGAGCACATGAATGAGTGAGGGAGCACGTAAATTAGTGAGGGAGCGAGTGAATGAGTGAAGGAGGGAACAAGTGAATGAGTGAGGGAGGGAGCGAGGGAGTGAATGAGTGAGGGAGGGAGCGAGGGAGGGAGTGCATGAATGAGTGAGGGAGCGAGCGAGCAAGTGAGAGAGCGAGCAAGTGCATGAATGAGTGAGGGAGCAAGTGAATGAGTGAGGGAAGGAGCGAGTGAATGAGTGAGCGAGGGAGCGAGTGAGGGAGCGAGCAAGTGAATGAGGGAGCGCGCAAGGCAGCGAGTGCGTGAATGAGTGAGGGAGCGAGCGAGTGAATGCGTGAGGGAGCGAGTGAGGGAGCGAGTGAGAGCGTGAATGAGTGAGGGAGCGAGCGAGCAAGTGAGAGAGCGAGCACGTGAACGAGCGAGTGAGTGAGCAAGTGAGCGAGGGAGTGAGTGAGCGAGTGCATGAATGAGTGAGGGAGCGAGTGCGTGCGTGAATGAGGGCGCGAGTGCGTGAATGAGGGAGTGAGTGCGTAAATGAGGGAGCGAGTGCATGAATGGGGGAGCGAGTGCGTGAATGAGTGACGGAGCGACTGAGCGAGTGCGTGAATGAGTGAGGGAGCGACTGAGCGAGTGCGGGAATGAGTGAGCGAGAGACTGAGCGAGTGCGTGAATGAGTGATGGAGCAAGCACGTCAAGGAGTGAGGGAGCGAGTGCGTGAGGGAGGGAGTGAGTGAGGGAGCGACTAAGGGAGCACGTGAATGAGTGAGGGAGCGAGCGTGTGAATGAGTGAGTGAGGGAGCGAGTGCGTGAATGAGTGAGGGAGCGAGGGAGGGAGGGAGCAAGCACGTGAATGAGTGGGGGAGTGAGTGCGTGAAAGAACGAGTGAGGGAGTGAGTAAGGGAGCGCGTGAATGAGTGAGGGAGTGAGCTTGTGAGTGAGGGAGCGAGTGAGGGAGCGAGTGCATGAATGAGGGAGCGAGTGCATGAATGAGTGCTTGAGGGAGCGAGTGCGTGAATGAGTGCTTGAGGGAGCGAGTGCGTGAATGAGTGCGGGAGGGAGCGAGTGAGTGAACGAGTGAGTGAGGCAGTGAGTGCGTGAATGAGTGAGGGAGCGAGTGCATGAATGAGTGTGGGAGCAAGTGAAGGAGTGAGTGAATGAGTGAGGAAGCGAGTGAGGGAGCGAATGCGTGAGGGAGCGAGGGCGTGAATGAGTGAGGGAGCGAGTGAGTGAGCGAGCGAGTGTGTGACTGAGTGAGGGAGCGAGTGCGTGAATGAGTGAGTGAGCAAGCGAGTGCGTGCGTGAATGAGTGAGTGAGCGAGTGAGTGCGTGAGTGAGTGAGCAAATATGTGAATGAGTGCGTGAGGGAGCGAGTGCGGGAGCAAGTGAGGGAGGGAGCGAGCGAGAGAGTGAGTGAGGGACCACATGAATGAGTGAGGGATTGAGTGAGGGAGCGCGTGAATGAGTGAGGGAGGGAGCGCGTGAATGAGGGAGGGAGCGAGTGAATGAGTGAAGGAGCGCGTGAATGAGGGAGGGAGGGAGTGCGTGAATGAGTGAGGGAGGGAGCACGTGAATGAAGGAGGGAGCGAGTGAATGAGTGAAGGAGCGCGTGAATGAGTGCGTGAGGAAGCGAGTGCGGGAGCAAGTGAGGGAGGGAGTGAGGGAGCGAGCGAGGGAGTGAGTGAGGGAGCGAGGGAGGGAGGGAAGTAGTGAGGGAGCGAACGAGTGAGGGAGCGAGGGATGGAGCGAGTGAGGGGGGGGAGCGAGCGCGTGAATGAGGGAGCGAGCAAGTGAGGGAGCGCATGAATGAGTGAGGGAGCGAGTGCGTGAATGAGCAAGGGAGGGAGCAAGCACGTGAATGAGGGAGAGAGAGAGTGAGGAAGCGCGTGAATGAGTGAGGGAGCGTGTGAATGAGGGAGGGAGCGAGTGAGGGAGCACATGAATGAGTGAGGGAGCATGTGAATGAGCATGTGAATAAGTGAGGGAACAAGTGCGTGAATGAGTGAGTGAGGGAGCGCGTGAATGAGTGAGCGAGCGAGTGTGTGAATGAGTGAGTGAGCGAGCGAGTGCGTGAATGAGTGAGGGAGCGAGTATGTGAATGAGTTAGTGAGTGAATGAATGAGTGAGGGAGTGCGTGAATGAGTGAGTGAGCGAGCGAGTGTGTGAATGAGTGAGGGAGCGAGTGTGTGAATGAGTGAGGGAGCGAGTGTGTGAATGAGCGAGTGTGTGAGTGAGGGAGCGAGTGAGTGAGGGAGCGATTGCATGAATGAGGGAGGGAGGGAGCAAGTGAGTGAGTGAGGGAGCAAGTGCGTGAAGGAGTGAGTGAGCAAGCGCGTGAATGAGGGAGCGAGTGCGTGAATGAGTGAGTGAGCGAGTGCGTGAGTGAGTGCGTGAGTGAGTGCATGAATGAGTGAGGGAGCGAGTGCGTGAATGAGTGAGGGAGCGAGCGCGTGAATGAGTGAGGGAGTGAGTGAGCATGTGGATGAGTGAGGGAGAGAGTGAGTGAGGGAGAGAGCGAATGAGTAAGGGAGCGAGGGAGGGAGAGAGCGAATGAGTGAGGGAGCGAGGGAGGGAGAGAGAGAGCGAATGAGTGAGGGAGCAAGTGAGTGTGTGAATGAGTGAGGGAACGAGGGAGCAATTGAGTGCATGATTGAGGGAGCGATTGAGTGCATGAAGGAACAAGCAAGTGAGTGAATAAGTGAGTGAGTGCGTGAATAAGTGAGCACGCGAGTGAGCACATGAATGAGTGAGTGCGTGAATGAGTGAGCACATGAATGAGTGAGTGCGTGAATGAGTGAGCACACGAGTTAGCACATGAATGATTGCATGAGCAAATGAATAAGAGTGTGTGAATGAGTGCGTGCATGCGTGAGTGAGTGAGTGAGTGTTTGGATGAGAGCTCTGGTTTACAGTAGCCCCAGCTGTAGCTGTCGTGTTCTTATTTGAGGTTCAGAATCTAGATAAATTTCTGTATCAGTGCTCTAAAGATATTTAATAATAGGGTGTCAGGATGACATGTAATTTCATTTAAATTGAGTATATGTTAAGCATTTTGGTAGTTTAGGCGGCATGGTGGTGTAGTGGTTAGCACCGTCACCTCACAGCAAGAAGGTCCGGGTTCGAGCCCCATGGCCGGCGAGGACCTTTCTGTGCGGAGTTTGATTGTTCGCCCCGTGTCCGCGTGGGTTTCCTCCGGGTGCTCCGGTTTCCCCCACAGTCCAAAGACATGCAGGTTAGGTT
>JAODXR010000003.1:53082600-53093101 GCA_028877395.1 Cathorops festae
TTCACCTGATCAATGGCCTGGTCATGTATAGCCACTGTACCCTGGCCACAGAGGGATTTGGGATCTAGCACCATCTCAACTGTTTTTTGTGTGTTAATATGTAAGAAGTGTGAATCACACCAATTAACAGATCAGTATGCTTCAGCTGCACTTCTCACATGTGTCTTGAGTGTATTGGAGAATGAGAAAAAAAAGTGCCCCCTTACAGGAAGTTACATCAAAATAAAAGACTTCCAGAAAATGTTTACTTTTAACTAGACTGCAAGATAATAAAATACAAATAAAATATATGCAATTAAATGTGTTTCCTTTTGGTTCCTTCTTAGTTTTGTTTTGGTTTTTTTACTTGAAATATTTTGGCACAACTTATATTGGAATTGCCTTTAGTAACCAATTTTAAGGTGGGTTACACCCTCACCCCCTTAAATCACTCTGAATCCCTTCATGGGTCTCAATAAAGTTAGATCCTTAAGACTGAATGAGTATCTAGGTCATTATATGAGATCAATGCTTTATTAAATCCTTCTAGCAATGTATGGGCAAAAGAAATAAGGGGATTTGCCTAGCTGAGGATAGTGAAAGCAACCTGGAGCTCTCCTAGATCTTTCAGATCTCCTTACAGGACAATCTTCAACAGTTTCATTAAGTACTTCACCTTCATCAGGTACCTCATTGCTTAGACTGTTCTGTGGTTTTGGTGTTCCAGGGATCTTTCCCTGCCCTTCCTCTTCACTTTGCCCAATTAGGTTTCCAAAGGCAGAATCATCTTGAAACTCTTCTACCATCTCTGTCAAACAGCCATCAACAGCTTCAGTAGATGCTTTAGGCACAGGTTCAATTTCATTTTCAGCAACAACTTCCTTTTCAGCTTCTTCAACATGATTTTCCACTTTGGCAACAGGAACAGGTGAGACCTCATCATCCAGGGATGAGACAGGTAAGTGATCATCGTGATTTTCTGGTCTGCCTGACTGGACAGCCATGAAGCCACCCTAACCCTTTGGGATCTCATACACTTTGGCAAATCTTTTGTCAGTAAGAGTTGGAGGACTTTCTGACCAACAGGATAAGTTGTCATCCTCTGATTCCGAAGTTTCTTCCTCTGATGCTTGAACTGGATCGTTCTTGGTTCTGGGTCATTGTACTGCCCTAGTATTAGTGGACTCTTCTTCCTCCTCTTCAGCCAAAACTCCACAGGGCAACAGAAGGTCTCTATGTAAAGTGCAGGTTGGACCATTTATACCCTCGGGTTGAACCACATACACAGGTAAGTCGTTCACTTGTTTGATCACTCTGTACACAATAGATTCCCACTGATTGACCAGTTTATGTTTACTCCGTAGCCACGGGTTTCAAGCCAGGACTCTGTCTCCCTCCTCCAGAGTAGACTCTCGGACAGATTTATCAAATCATTTCTTATTCCTGACAGCAACCTTCTCAGCATTCTTTACGCCGAGTTGATAACTGTCTTTGAGATGAGACTTCAGGTTTCTCACATACTGTAAGTGAGATGTAGACTGAATTCCTCGAACTGGCAGTCCAAATGCAATGTCAATGGATAGCCTGGGTCATCTCCCAAACATCAGTTCATATGGGGAGAACCTGGTGACTTCATTTTTTATGCAGTTATATGTGTGAGTGAGTGGTTTGACAAAGTCATGCCATCTGCCCTTCTCTTTATCTTTCAGTGTTCCCAACATACTTAAGAGGGTCTGGTTGTATCTCTCAACAGGATTACCTCTTGGGTGATAAGGACTGGTCCTCACCTTTCAAGTTCCTGTAGTTCTACAGAGCTCTTTGATTATGTGCGACTCAAAATCTCTGCCTTGGTCACTATGGAGATTTTCAGGGAAACCATAATGTACAAGAACTGCTCCCACAAACATTTTGCAACTGTATAGGCCTTTTAATCTTTGGTTGGTATAGCTACCGCATACTTAGTAAAATGGTCAGTAATTACAATTATGTCTTTGGTGTTTCTGCTGTCAGCTTCTAAAGACAGGAAGTCCATGCATACCAATTCCATCGGTCTTGTGGTCTGTATATTGACCAGAGGTGCAGCTTTCTCCATCTGATGCTTCCATCTGATGCACCGACCACAGGACTTGGCTTTCCTCTCGATATCAGAAGCCATTTTTGACCAGTAAAATCTGGACCTGACTAAATCAAGATTATGCTCAATTCCAAGATGTCCTATGTCATCATGGAGACTTCTGAGTGCAGTCGATCTTAACTCTTTAGGTAGCACAAACTGACAAACAGGTTGGGAGTCACATTGCCAGTTTCTGTACAAGACACCACTTTTTAGTTCCAAACAACTCCATTCTTTAGCCATTAGTCTGAGGTCAGGAGAGGCAACCATAAGATGAGGTGTGACTTGTTCACCAGATTCCATCAGGGAGATGACTCGACTTATGATGGAATCAGCCTTCTGGTGTCTCCTAAGCTCATTCTCAGAAAACATGGGGATTGTTACTTGTCCATCCAGACAATCATTTTCTTCAAAGACATCTGGCACAGCTTCAGGATGGAGTGCGAGAGAGTCAACCAACATCATGGGCTGGGTATCTTGGTAAGTATGATAGAGGAAATGTTTGTGACAGGCAGTGGAAACCACATCAGCAGGTATGTCTGCGTGGTTGGGTAAAGATGACAGGTGATGAGATGTGAATTGCTTAATTCTCTGACTTTCTTCCAGTGATACAGGGTCACCTATCACTTCACCTTGAGGACGTCAAGAAAGTCCATAAGCATCTTGATTTTTCTTTCCCGCTCTGTACTTTATATTGAAGGAGAATGTTGAAAGAGCAGCTAACCAATGGTAGCTTGCTCCATCCAATTTTGCTGAGGTAAGAATGCAAGTTAAGGGGTTGTTGTCGGTTATGACAGTGAAAGTGTTTCCATAAAAGTGATCATTATATTTTTCAACAATAGCCCACTTTAAGGCTAAAAATTCAAATTTGTGTGCAGAATATCGTGATTTGCTATGTGACAGTCCTCGACTAGCATAGGCAATGATGCAGCTTTGACCATCTTGCTCTTGATAGAGAGCCGCTCCCAGTCCAGTGGTGCTGGCATCTGTGTGGAGCACAAAGGGCAACTTTTGATCAGCAAACCCAAGGACTGGAGATGTCAGTTTCTCAATGAGGCTTTCAAATGCCCACTGACAAGAAGGGGTCCAGCGGTTTGCAAAAGGTTCTTTGGGATGGAAATATTTTCCCCCGCTGCTTGTCTTGTGCTTACGCCCTTTATGTATAGGTGGGTATCTGGCGGTGAGGGCATTCAGCGGTTTCACAAGCTTAGAATACTCCTTGACAAAATGGCGATAATACCAAGAAAAACCTAAAAAAGACTGAAGCTCTTTAAGATTTTTAGGCACTGGCCAGGTGGTTAGGGCTCTTATCTTCTCAGGATCAATGTGAACTCCATTCCTTGAGACGATATGTCCCAGATAGCGCATGGAGGTCTGGAAGAATTTACACTTCTCTGGGGATAATTTGAGCCCGTTCTCCCTAAGTCGGTTCAATACATTGATCAGTCTAGTTTCATGCTCCTCTAAAGAAGTAGACAATACAATCAGGTCATCTATAAACACTAACACCTATTTCAAGTTAATGTCTCCCATACACTTCTCCATTAGTCTTTGAAAGGTGCTGGGGACATTATTTAATCCCTGGGGCATACGATTAAATTCACAAAACCTTAACGGACTAACAAATGCAGTTTTGACTTTATCTGACTCATCCATCTCAATTTGGTAATATCCGGATTTTAGATCCATGACTGAAAACCATTTAGATCTGGAGAGTGCAGAAATGTTTCCTACACATTTGGTAGTGCGTAGGCATCTCTGATAGTTTGGTTGTTTAATTTCTGGTAATCCACACACAGTCTGACATCTCCACTCTTTTTCCTGACGACAACGATAGGGGATGAGAATGGAGATTAAGACTCCTGTATGACACCAGCTTCAAGGAGGGTTTGAAGGTGTTTTTGAAATGCTTCGTAGTCCTGGGGGTGTCTGGGCCTAGATCACTGTTTGCATGGCGTATCATCTTTGAGCTTGATACAATGTTTCACTCTAGTTACATGACCAAAATCCAAGTCATGATGGGCAAATACATAAGAGAACTGATTTAGTTTCTGCTTGATTCTGTCCTTCCAGGACTCTGGTAGTGGAGAATCACTAAAGTCTAACACCAAGTCAGAGCTTTCAGCTGAACCCAACTGCTGGGAGGGTAACTGACAACACTTAACCATTTTAGGCTGATTAAGGTCTGAAGAAGGATTATGAATGATCTCATGGGGAACAGTCAGCTCAGCAGTGACAGAGTTTGTGGGCAGAGTGATGTCATGATCAGTTTCATTCCTGCCCCAAACATGTAATTTGTAAGGGTGCTGTAATGGCAAAGTGACAAGGCAAGTATCCACAAAGATTCCACCTGGCAAGGATGAAGTAATTGGTTGTTCAATCAGAGCACACCTCTCAGTGGTGATGCTGTTTGTGCTCACATAACTTTCAAGAGGAACCTTACATCCAACAGGAATAACTTCTGGTTTCTTCCCTTTCATCATTAGCATACCAATGTGTCCAGTGGCATGCTGCTTCTGCTGAAGTGCCAGCATTCTGAGAACTTGCGTATAACCATGCAAAGCTGAAGTTACATTGGAAGTCTTTGATCCACAGTGCTCATAATATAACACGTCAAGTGTATTGGTGCCAATCAGGACAGGTATGTCCTCGCTAGAGTGAATATCTGGGACAGCTAAAGCCAAAGTAAATATTTCAGGCTTAGATTCTATGAACTCTTTGGGAAAAGCTATATTAAGTTTTACATACTCTAAGTATGGGACAGACTGTTCATTAGCTCCCTCAACCTCAAGGAGATCGCTCATGGAGTTAATGGGCTGGTGCGACCAAGATACTGTGGTCACCTGAGAGCCTGTATCGAATAAACTGTTGCTGTTCATCCCAGAAACAGTGACATTAGCAGTGCACTTATGACCAATAAGTCCTAGACTGCTCTGACGCTCTGAACCTGCATAACTAATTTTTGCTTTAGTCTCTGCTGTTGGTGTGGGACAAGGGGTTTTATTAGTTTCTGTTTGTCCCACAACAGAAACTAATTTTGGTTTAAATGGGCATAATCTGAAACACCCAGACTTTGTCCCAGGCCTGCTGCTTCTCCCTCAGCTCTTTCTGTTTCACATCAACAAGTGTTGAATTTGACTGGCCACTGCATGCAGATGAAATGTGGCCATCTTCTCCACAGTTGAAACAATACCATGGATAGTGTTTCTGTGGGCTGATTGTCTATGTGAATCTCATCTGCACTGCAATCGCACACATGGTGGGTTTTAGACTGGGCTTTGGTCCTTGAAATGCCCAAGTGCTGTGACATTCGGCTAGATTTGGCAGCTAGTCTATCCTCTTCAGTCCTCAGTAGGAGCAACAGATCAGAGAAGGGAGGCAGAGCATTCCTCTTATGCTCTAACTGGAGATTAGTGATCAGGAGGTTATTCAAGCATCCTCTACAGAATTGCTTCAACAACTGGCGGTCAAAGTCACTTGCTACAATGCCTCCTCTTCGCACAACAAGGTTAAGGGCTGTCTGTAGTCAGCTCAAGTAAGATCCTTCTCACCAGCGTCCTGATGGGTGCTAAGAAATTTTGCAAATAGCTCATCGCCATCTTCAACAGTGTCATAAGCAGAATTCAGGAGGTGAAGATAGACCTTAACATCAGAATGAGGTCCGAAGTGTTTGACGATATTCGCAGCTGGAGGTAACAAGCTCTCCACAACTTTTCTAGCTACCTGCCTTGCACCTACACTTGGGTCTGAAAGAAGGAACTCTGTGTGATTGTGCCAAGTTTCATAGTCAACTTCATGACTGGGGGTAGGCAGTCTGCCAGAGAAAATTTTCAGTTTACTGTTATGAGAATGCATGGTCTCATTTCCTCTAACAATGTGTTCAACTACCACCTCTTGCACTTCAGGAGTAGTAAGCTGATTCAAAGGAAACATATAAGTAGGTCACCTGCCTTGAGGAGGAACTTTGGCATCAAGCAGAATCAGAGGACGAGTGCCATCAAGAACTTCAGCCATTGCAACTGATGGTGGGGCTGTGCTAGTATGATCAGGAGATGCTTGATGTTCATCAGAAGTCGCTGCTGGACTCTGCATTGCAATGCCTGAGCTCTCAATTGAGTTAGAAGGAATAGAAGTTGTTGCTTCATCTTCAAGAGAACCCTGAATTCGAGTGAACTCATCACTCAGCAATGTCTGCAAGTTCATGCCGCTCAATTTAGCAATATCTTTTAGAGAGTCCAGGTAAGTCTGAGTTAAATTAGTGTTTACATGCCTTGAGTACTCACTAGAAAGGAGCTTAATGTAGTGAATAGTGTTAGGATTACCTGGGGAGGGCCTATAGGATGGTAAGGTACCAAGATTTTGTATGGCAACCTCTGACTCAAACTCAAGGGTGACTGTGTTCTGTAGCTCTGGGTCAGAACTAGTAACTTTGATCACCCTTGAGAAAGGCCCATGTCCCTCTAGAAACCTGAAAATCTCCCCATCAAAATCACTATCACAAAAGCCACTTACTATGACTGAGTTGGATATTTTGATATTCTGATCTATCACTACATCCATTTCCGATAAAGGTTTTATATTCAACCTTATGACGCCAATGAAAAAAATGAAAAGGAAAGGAGAAAAAAAATATATATATATGAAATGTGCTTTACAAAGATAAATTTCAGCTAACAGATAATAGAAATTTATCAATACTGTCCCCTCCTGGCTGGCTTGCCAAGTTTTGTGTAGCACCTTCACCCAGTTTATACTTATATGTAACGAGTGGTCTGCTAACGTGGACTAGGTTCAGTTGGTGGGAGTGAATTGACAAATTAACTACTGTAAATATATGAACAATTATACAACTTTATTAACAAAATTCAGAGTTACAAAATACCTCTGTTCAGCGAGTATCAAAAATTAACACAAATAAAAGAGAGCTCTTTCAAAGTAACAAATAAAATAGAAACATGTCTCCACCTGGGTAGTTACTGTGTGAAAGTGTGACCAATGTTTGTGTGACCAATGTTTGTGTGACCAAGAGAGTGAGGTTCCTGCTTATCTGTATCATGTGGTGTAGACTATGTTGATCTTTAAAATCCAAGGGTCCCAGGTTCTTCAAACTGGTGTACAGAGTTCACTCAGGATCCAGTGGGACTGACTTGCCATCGAAACTCATCCACAGAAAAAACCCAATCGGAGTTCTTGAGAAACAACCCAATAAATAAATAAATGCTTCAAGCTTCGGAACAGCCAACAGTGATACAGTCTTGAAAAAATAAACCTATTTTCAATCAATATGCTTTGAAATAACCAAATGTTTCCACTTTACGTTTCTTTACCAAATTTCCAAACCAAATTTCTCTCTTGAAGAGACAATAAAGGCTCATCTTATCTTATCTTATCTTATCTTATCTTACAAATCAGTATGCTTCAGCTGCACTTCTCACGTGTCTTGAGTGTATCGGAGAAAAAAAAGTCCCCCCTTACAGGAAGTTGCATCAAAATAAAAGACTTCTGGAAAATGTTTATTTTTAACTAGACTACAAGATAATGAAATACAAATAAAATATATGCAATTAAATTTATTTCCTTCTGGTTCCTTCTTAGTTTTTTTTTTCACTTAAAATACTTTGACATAAATTATATTGGAATTGCCTTTAGTAGCCAATTTTAAGGTGGGTTACAGATGCTAGAAACAAGATGTAGCAAGATACAAAGCAGACTAAACTGACAGTTTTAATAAAGTTCCTGGCTAAGGGCTGTCGAACTACAGTCCTCATATTATACACAATGATGGAAAGTGCCAATTTGCTTCCTACTCAGAGTTAGCATGATAAAAAAAAATGCATGCCAGGTACCATGTATAAATGGAACAACTGTATTCGAGGCAAGGTTGCAACTTGTGATTCCTGGCCAACAACAGGTAAAAAACACCAAAAAAGCCCTCCCAACCTGAAGTTTCAACTTGCCAACATGAGGTAGTCTTCTCAACAACCAGTCCCTGCCCTGTTTATGGAGTGACATCAAATCAATATGACTGCTCACAGTGTGAACAGGGTTAATTCCCCCTTCTCTATTTTTAAATGAGTTTATACCAGTATTGACTTTATATCACAAAATATAGTACCACTTACTTTTCCAGCCTTTTGTTGCCCCCATATCAACTTTTTTGAAACATGTTGCTGCCATCAAATTCAAAATTAGCATATATTTTTCATGAAATAGTAAAATGTCTCAGTTTAGACATTTGATATGTTGACTATGCTCCATTGTGTGGTATGGCAGTGGGGGCCTTGCCTAGCATCAGTTTGTGAATGGAGGGTGGAGCCAGGGAAGGTGAGTGGCAAAGTCAATGCACCTGTGGTTAACTGTGTTGTTGCAGTTACAGAGGATAGAAAAGGAGGGAGAGAGCAGACAGAGGGGAGCTCTCCTGACCAGAACATGTGTGTGTTGTGTGTGTGACTGTGCATGAGTAGCGACTGAGTAAAGCTGAAAAGCAAAGAAAGAAGTAAAATAAAGTGTGTGTGAACATCAGCTCCCACCTGCCGTGCTTCTGTACTCCACCCACATCAGGGACATATTACAGTGGTGCCAAAACCCAGGAGTACTGAAGGGAACCCCCACATGGAGTCTTCCCCATTCAAGGAGCTCATCCATGCCCTCACTGCCACCCAGCAGAACCAGCATCAAGCACTGACCCCCCTCCGGAAGGAGCAAGAGTAATGCTTTGAAGCCTTGCTGCTGGCCCAGCAGGAAGATCGGCAGGCGTTCCAGGATTTCATTGTGTTGGCAGGAGCTTCGACTGCCACCACAGCAGACCCTCTTCATGCCACTTTCATGAAGATGGGCCCGTATGATGATCCAGAAGCTTTCCTCGCTGTCTTTTATCAAGCAGCTGAAATGTGGGGGTGGCCGCTCGAGCAGCACACTGTGTACCTCCTCCCACTCCTGACTGGCGAGGTGCAACACAGCAGCTCCCTGCTGACAGCTGGCTAAAGTATGCAAACCTAAAGAAAGCCATCCTGCAGCATGTCGGCCGCTCCCCGGAACAACATCACCAGCGCTTCCGGATGCTGATGTTAGAGGAAGTTGGCTGGTCGTTCACATTCAGCCAGCAACTCCAGAATGCCTGCCAGTGGTAGCTGAGGGCGGAAGACCGTGAAGCCAATGGGATCATTGATCTGGTGGCACTGAAACAATTCATCTCTCGACTTCCAGGAATGGTAGAATGGGTCCAGTGTCATCGCCCAGCGTCGCTAGAACAAGCCATCGAGGTGGCAGAGGACCATCTGGAGGCAGTTTCAATGGGAGGCAGATGAGGCGCCTCTGCTCATTTCCTTTCTCTCTCTTTTTTTTCCCCTTCTGTCTCTCTTTCCTTTCCCCACCCTGTTCCCCCATCATGGAGGCAGCCCAGCCAGCCCATCACACCCATGGTGTCCTCCCATTTCCCTTTTCCATGTCTGTGTCTTCTCCCCCTCAGGTGAGTGATGCCCATAACGCCAGTGCAGAGGGAAAGCCTGGGCCAGTGTGCTGGCGCAGCGGGGAACTGGAGCATCTCCAGAGCCAGGGCTCTGTGATGGAGGTGGGAGCTGTGATCTAGATCCCTGATGCACCAGAGACCGCCCCTGATTGGGCCAGAATGTATTGCATACTGGTAAGTGTTCAAGGGGATATATATCACACGCTGGTGGATTCCGGTTGTAATCAGATCTCAATTCACCAAAGCCTGGTGCAAGGTGAGGCATTGGGGAGAGTACAAGCAGTGAAGGTGTTGTGTGTGCATAGGGATGTTCACAACTATCCTCTAGTGTCTGTCTATATTCTATTCTGGGGCTAAAATCATAGAATTAAAGCAGTGGTTAATCTTCATCTCACCCACTCGCTGATTTTAGGAACTGATTGGCCGGGATTTCAAACCTAAATGGAATACATAGTAGGGAGTGAGTCCCACAGTAAAACATCACGGGGGGATCCCGGTGTGGCATTGATAGGAGAAGCTGTCACAGAGCCGTCCACGTCATCACTGTATCAGGGCAATACAAGGAGTGAGGAGCAGCTTGCCCCTCCTCCCACTCTCAGGGATTCCCTTGAGGATTTCCCTTTAGAGCAGTCACAAGATTAGACTGTGTGACATGCCTTTGACCAAGTGAGAGTAATCGATGGTCAAACTCTCCAGCCAAATGCGGCACCCATCTTCCCGTACTTCGTGATTATTAAAGATAGACTGTATTGAGTGATGCAAGACACTCAAACCAATGAACAAATAACTTGGTTGTTAATCCCTAAGAGCTAGAGGGAACTCGTGTTCCATGCAGCTCACTTTAAAGATCCCATGGCATGGGATTTTTTTTGGCAATATTTGGGCTTGTGGAGGTTTCAGGATGTCATATCCGCAGGCTTTCTCAAAATGAAGCTGAAATA
>JAODXR010000003.1:61358641-61370517 GCA_028877395.1 Cathorops festae
GTTTCACCTTTGACCAACTTCCCTCGGTCTACACAAGATGTCATATGAACCCAAAACAGCCGGAATTCTCCTTTAAAACCCCATTCCCGCTGTGACATCACACACTCAGGGCTGGCTGGCTCAGCGGGGCGGCGCCAATCACAACTTAGCGGTCGATTTTAACTCTCAAAAAAAAAAAAAAATATATATATATATATTTACATATTTTTTTAATTTCTATTTATGCAGCATACGAGAGTCAAGGATGGAGATACTATCCACTCAGAAATTTATTATAAAATAAAGGTTCTGCATATCTGCTTTAAGTCTGTGCTTCAGTGTACGTGTGACAAATAAAAGCTTCTTGGCTTGGCTTCTTCTAAAGACATCACTGATTATACGAGGCAGCGGATGGTTGTCTGTTTCTAGCTAAAGATCTGTTTTCCATGTTTATTTTACATACTTGTATTTTAATCACATCTATGTTCTAACCTCATTATGATCATGTAGGGTTTTTTGGTCCCCAACAAATCCTGTTTTGACATGATGTAGCTTATGTATAAAGGGTTAAATGTGTTTCTGTTATGGTTGAGAAATTGAGTGGGGGTAGGCCAGCATCAGGGTCACATTCAGCAAAATGAGTAAAGGTTCAGGAGTATATTACAAATGAACCCTGTTGCTTTGGTTACTGCAGATAAAGAAGAGACCTCTTTCCCTCAATAGCTTTGGATGGATTTTGAAAAACAAAGACTCTGTGATAATGAGTTGGCGGGAGGACAAGATCATATTCAAGGTTTTGTGCAATGCTTTAACAGAGCCAAAAACCCTGAATTAACTCCCTTAAATTAATTATCCAGTTAATTCAGAGCAATGAAAACACTGAAGTATTTAGGATATTAGTTTGAGAGACCCGTTTTACTGGAGGCTAAAAACATTTCTGTAGTTTTTTTTTTTTACTGAGTATCTGAAAGAGAATGGATATTTAAAAAAAACCCTACACACTGCTGTTAAAATTGGAGGTTTCTGTGATGTAAAAAAAATAAAGACAAATAATGATTATTAATGTAATATAACAAACAACAACATTCAAGTTAAAAAAAGAAGCGTTTTACTGGAAAAAATACTTGAGAATAAACCTGGCTGCATAAGTGTTGTCGTCGAGTCACTAAACCTCGAGTCCAAATCCAGTCTTGAGTCCCCAGTGTTCAAGTCTGAGTCAAGTCCAAGTCATTAAACAAAATTTCGAGTCAAGTATGAGTCAAGTCCACTATTGATCCAGTCCGAGTCGAGTCTGAGAACAAGACTCCAACTGCACCATTTGATGGTGGCTGTTGCTGCCTTCATGTGAAAGTGTCTCTGCTACTGTGTTGGACTAACGTTATTGCTTGACTGACCCATTTTAGTTAATAGGCTTGTAGATCCACGCGGTCGGTCTTGAGTCACATTCCAACTCGCGTTTTAGGTTTCCAAACCAAAAAGATTTATTTCTTCAAAAAGGCACAAGAAAACTGAACAAAAATGATCAAAATGCTTATAAACTGAAAACTAGTTACTTATCTTCATGTTTCTAATTACTAAGTCCTAAAACTGCGGTCAGAAAAGGTGAGGCTCCGTCACCAAAACCCGCATGACCTTGTCTCCTGAACATGCCTATTGTTAATGACCTTCTAACACAGAGTAATTCACCAAATCTCAATGCCTACTGCCACCTACAGGCGCCTAATGGTAACACACATTTCTAATACCATTACTGTTATACTACTACTGGCCCTTACATATCCGGCCCCTAATTGTCTTGTAAATAAACAAACAATTATCATAAACACGAAACTATATAATTCCTAAAGACCTAATAGCAGTAAACAATTTCTTAAATAAACAGTTAAAAACAACTAAATTTTGTACAATGTTCTTTTTCTTTTCACAATGTTTTCATGTCTGGAACTCTTTTGATCATGTTTTCAAAAAAGGAATGTTCAAAGTTCCGTCTCTATTAATGTCCAATATGTCTTCATAAACTGGAACAACATGGAGTCAGAGGTTCAAGCACATGACTCACTGTTGGAGATCAGTCTTTACCACTGTCTCATGCAGCAAGCAATATGCTACATATCAGCTTCAAGTAAGAGACACAGCTTGGTGACTGGTCTCAGGAGAAGATTCGTGCTGGTCTTCAGTCGAACTTGATGAACTCTTCCCTTACTGTCCTGGATGGTCTCGATGACTCGCCCCATGATCCAGGAACTTCTGGGAGCTGAATCATCAATCAGAAGCACAATGTCACCAACTGCAACATTACGCCTTGGGTGCAGCCACTTTTGCCTTTGCTGCAGGTCTGGCAAATACTCTTTAGTCCAGCGTTTCCAAAATAACTCTGCCATGTACTGGACTTGGCGCCATCTGCGTCTGGAGTAGATATCCTTAGCATTGAAAATACCTGGAGGTATTACAGGTTTAGTCTTCATCAAAAGAAGATGGTTCGGGGTAATTGCCTCCAAGTCGTTAGGATCATCCGACACTTTCGTGAGAGGGCGGCTATTGATGACGGCCTCAACCTCGCACATAAGTGTTTGCAGACCCTCCTCATCCAAAGTCTGCTGCTTCACGACAGAATTCAGAATCTTCCGCACTGATCTTATCTGGCGTTCCCACACCCCGCCATGGTGGGACGCTGTTGGGGGGTTAAAGATCCACTTAATGTTCCTTTGTGCCATTTCAGCTTCAATCTGTTCCTTATTCAACTCCTGCACTGCCTGTCGCAGCTCACGTTCTGCACCGATAAAGTTTGTGCCGTTGTCTGATCTGATCACTTTGACTTGACCCCATAGCAACAAATCTTCGCAGGGCATGAATACAGGAGTCTGTATCAAGCGAACTTGCAACCTCGAGATGAACTGCTCTTACTGCAAGACACGTAAACAGCACTCCATATCTCTTCAAAATGGTGCGGCCTCTCTTGATGTCGAATGGGCCAAAATAATCAACACCAACATTAGTAAATGGTGGCTCATCAGGTAAGACTCTGTCTTTTGGAAGGTCAGCCATAATCTGACTGCTTGCAATTCCGTGCTGGCGTCTACAGATGACACACTGAGACAGCATGTTCCTAATGACGGCATGAGGCCTAGGAAGCCAATACTTTTCCCTCAGTTTCGACAGCACGTAATTGCGACCACTGTGTCCAACTTCCTTATGAACTGCTCTTAGGATAAGCAATGTAATGTGCATATCCTTTGACAAGATAGCCGGGTACTTTGACTCTTCAGGCATACTGGCTCTATTCAGTCTGCCACCCACTCTCACAATGTTGTCCTGCAGGACAGGTGACAACCTGTAGAGGGGGCTGCTCTTTGAGACCATTTTCTCTTTTTCTAATGCAGCAATTTCTCTGGAGAATGCATGCTGCTGGCTGATTCGTACAATCTCTGACTCAGCCTCTACGATGTCATCCAAGGACAGAGGACTGACACTCAAAGAAGCCTTCAGTTCAGCCATCCTTCTTTCCATGTTCTTCTTATCCTTTCCAAGACCATTACTTCCTTCTTTCAAGGCTGATGCAAATTCCTTTCGTTTCTGACTTAGAAGCTTCAGGGTGTTCTTAAGCTTGATCATCCATGCAACCGCTCGCTTCAGACGATGCCAATCTGAATAATGATCGATGAACTTTAGGACTACATCCTCTGCGTTCTCAGTGACCACGGTGAATACCACAGCTTCCTTCACTTCAGGATCTTTCACCAGAGACTGATTGAAACTGTCTGGAAAGGTAGGCCATGTGTCCTCAGGCCGCAGCAAGAATTCCGGCCCCGATAACCACGTATTGGCCTTCAGGAATGCTTCCACTGTGCAACCTCTGGAAGTGTGGTCTGCTGGATTGTTGAAGGATTCCACATATCTCCATTGGCTTACTTTGGACTGTTCTCTGATTGTTGTAATCCGGTTTGCAACAAACGTACGAAACCTTGCTGATTCGTTCTGGATGTACCTAAGGACTGTGGTACTATCTGTCCAGAATACAGATTCCTCCAAGACGATATCCAGCTCGGCTCGTATCATGTTGTCCATCTTCGCAGCTACAGTCGCTGCAGTGAGCACCAGCCTGGGTATCATGACTGGTTTTAGAGGCGCAACTCTTGCCTTTCCCATTATGAAAGAACACTGTTCTTCATGCTTCTCATTTTTCAAGACCAGGTAAGTACAAGTGCCATAACCTCACTCACTAGCATCGGTGAAATGATGCAGTCTGGCTTCTGTAGCTGCTCCAAAGTCATATGTCTTAACACATCTCCTCACTTCCAGCTCTGACAACTTGTGCAGGTGAGTTATCCATTGTTCCCACTGCTTCACTAGGGGTTCTGGCATATCATCATCCCATCCATGTTTCCTCACACACAATTCCTGCAGAATGCCTTTTACTGAGAGGATTATGGGAGAGAGAATCCCTAGAGGGTCGTAGATGGAACTAACCATGGACAACAAACCTCGTCTTGTGAGCACTTTCCTCTGAATGGTTAATTTGAACTTCAGAGCATCTGATTCAATGCACCATTGGACTCCTAGAGCCCTTTCTAGAGGAAGCGAGTCTTTGTCCAAATCCAAATTTTGGACCCCTGAGGCCCTTTCCTCTTCTGGAACTGATGCCAGGACTTTGCGACTATTAGAGGTCCACTTGGTCACTCTAAATCTGCCCAAAGCACACAGAGCTCTTACATCTTGTATCAGTGCCACTGCTTCATCCTCAGATGCAACTGAACGGAGGCAGTCGTCGACATAAAAATGTCGCATCACTGTCTTGGATGCCTCTGCACTGAACTGATCTTGGAAGTGTTCAGCACACTGCCTGAGTGCATAGTTGGCACAACTTGGGGATGAGGTTGCCCCAAATAAGTGCACAACCATCCTATGTTCCTCCAATTCTTGTCTGTGGTCCCCCTGTGGCCACCACAGGAATCTCAAAAGGTTCACATCTTTGGCAGGGACCCGTACCTGATGGAACATGCCTTCTATATCTGACATGAAGGCTACTGGTTCTTGCCTGAACCTCAACAAGACACCAATCAAGGAGTTGGTTAGGTCTGGCCCTTGAAGTAGCTGTGAGCTCAGAGAAATTCCTTGGAACTTGGCTGCACAATCAAAGACTACCCTGATCTTATGGTGGGTGGTAGGGTGGTAGACCCCGTGATGTGGGATGTACCACGTCCTTGCTGCATCTTCGTTGTTGTTGACCTCGTGTTCAGGAATTTTCTCTGCATAGCCCTTCGCAAGCATGTCACTCATGAACTTGACATAATCCTGACAGAACTGCTCATTTCTCATGAATTTCCTTCGCAGGTGCTCTGCCCTTTGCACAGCTATCATGCGGTTGTTCGGAAACTTGGCATCCACCGCTTTCAGGGGAAGACCAATGCTAAAGTGTCCTTCGACCAATTGTACTGACTTAGACACAATCCATGAATCGTCTGTCTTCTACAGACATTTCCATTTTCTCTGCTTGCTGAGCTTCAGGAAAGTTAAGCTTCATCTGGTGATGAATGAGATTATCAAGACATGCCAAAGAAATTCTGTTCACCGATACTTCTGGCCATTCCTCATCCTTCTCCTTATGGTTCTCCTTCTGCAGAGGGCCATTTACAACCCATCCAAGGATGGTTCTGATAGCATAAGGCCCATTACCTGCGCTATTAACAACCTTCCATGGCTCCAAAGCCTTCGGCACATTGGTTCCTATTAATAATCCTATGCCAGCCTCAATCTCCTGGACATGGATTTCCTTCAGGTGTGGCCATTTATCCACGTCTTCTTGTCTAGGAATGCAGTCATCCTTGACAGGAATCTCCTTTTGTGAATACACCTGGGGAAGTGACACATAGGAATCACCTTCCAATCCACAAATCTCCAGTCCTGTGACAACATGTGTGCTAACGGGTCTTTCTTGTCCCATTGTGCGAAGTAAGATGTTGGTCTTTCTTCCAGTCACATTGAGATCACGCATCAAGTCTTCAGAACAGAAACAAGCTGAACTGCCTGAATCTAAAAATGCGTAGGTCTGCACAACATGCGTTCCTTTCTCAGACTTAACTTTCACTGGAACCACAGCTAGGGCACATTTTGCATCCCCGGCCCCAGTGCAACCACACATTTCCTTATCCAATGATGGTGGACTGCTGTCAGTCGCTGTCTTGTTATTCTCGGTTTGGCCAGTAGGCTTGCTGGCTATGTGCAGAATAGTAGGATGTTTCAATGAGCACTTCTTGCATGTTATTCTCTGCTCACAAGTTTTGCTCAAATGCCCAGATGACAGGCAACCAAAGCATAAGCCTTTGGACTTCAGAAATTCCAGCCTCTCTTTGTGAGGTTTCTGCACAATTGACTTACAAGATGCTAGCTTGTGTTCTTTCTGACAGAAATGACATTTATCACTGGAGGAACTCAAGTCCTTTGCCTTGCTTGTTGACTGTTTAGCATCAGTCACAGTTTCAGCACTTGTTGCAAACGTGCTTATCTTTTCTTTGGACCTTTGTGTGTTGCCAGGTTTAGTGATGCCTTTGTCCTTTGAACTCGCAGGCTCTTGAATGTTGCCAAATAATGGATCAGTAGCTATTCTTGCCTGTCTCTCCACAAAGTACACCAAATCTTCAAACCTGGCTCTGACACCGGTCTTTTCTTGTATGTCACACGCGAATCCCCTCCATCTTTCTCTCAACCTGAAAGGGAGTTTTGCGATCATTCCACGCATGTTAGTTGGACTATCCATTTCTTCTTTAAACTCCATTCCTTCCACTGTATTAAGACAGCTTGTGAGGAAAACAGCCAATTCTGTCAATGATGCTCCGTCTTCTGATTTTAAGACAGGCCACTTCAAAGCCTTCTCCACATACGCCATAGCAATGGTGTATTCGTTACCATAATGCTGGTGCAATAGCCTTTTGGCCTCTTTGTACCCTGAGTCAGGATGTACTATGTGCTGACAACTTCGTACCAGCACTTTGGGTTGACCGCTTGTGTACTGCTCCAGAAAGTATAAACGATCTTTACTACTGGAGGTTCTGTCTTCAATTCCATGCTCAAAAGCTTTAGTGAAAAATCTGTATTCAGTTGGGTCACCACTAAAAACAGGAATGTCCACTAATGGTAAGGATGACAACCTTTGCTGTTTCACAAGCAGCTCAGTGATATCATTCTGATGCTTCATAACATCAAGCAGGTCTCTAATCTGCATGTCGTCACGTTGTCTTCCACCAACATGAGAACCACTGTCAGCATGTGAGCGTGGGGGAGATGAAACATTGCTGTGTGTGTTTTGCCTTCTACTCACAGAGTAATGTGGCCTTGGTTGAGGAGACTGCCTTGCTGGTCGCTGTACAGGAAAAGCCACATCATCTTCTTCACCTTCCTCTTCATCTTCAGAGAATGCCAATTCCTCACCTCAGGAGGCCCCACTTGTTCTTGCTCTTGCACATCAGACTCATGTAAACCAAGCACTTCAATTTTAGCGTTTGCTGCATCAGTAGCTGTTTGCAATTCTAGCTCCTCTTTCTTTGCTTGCAACTGGGCCAATTCTCTGTCAATTTCTTGTTTTCGTTTCAATGCACTAGCCTGTGCAATCAAAGCTGCTCTTTCAGCCTCGTACTTACGCCTTGTAGATGAGGCAGTTGAAGACACTGCTCTGCTATGAGGAGATTCCCCCCACTTGTGTGATAAACTGACCATGGAGGCACTATCTGCAGGGCTCACTTCAGCATCATACTGTCTTGCTTCTTTAGCTTGCTCAGCAGCTCTTTTTAACCATCTCTCAACATCCTCCACAAAACCGTTAAGATGTTTGGTCCTAGATTCATACCAGGTTTTCTGGTCTTTAATCATATCCTCTTCAGACATATATTCTTTTGCCGTTTTATTCAGACTGCAAAATTCCATGTACACTTCTGTAAACTCTGTTGACAATTTCCGGGAAACTGTACCAGCATTATTTTCATCTTCCATTAGGACATCAATATCCTTCATTATTCGACTGAGGTGTGCAAGCTTGGATTTCCTATCAGCCAATGTCATGCTAAGCTTTTGTTCAATGCCTTTAGCAGTCAGCTTTAATGTCCTCTTAGGATGAACAGCAGCATAACTTTGTTCATTCATTTTAAATCCTCAAATATTCCTCTTTTCCACAAACACAATTCCAATAATCATCATATGTGGTTATTTTCCATAAGGGAGGTTTCCATATTCAGCAGAACTAGCATTAGCAGACAGCAGTAATATGAAAATTTAGCTGAGTCATTGGCTAACTCCATTAGCAAAGCCAGACACTTTTCTTACTTGTTCCTTCGACAAAAATCCAAACTTGTGGTCAATACTTGCATATAGATGACTGAATCCACTCTTCAGGACATCTACAGGGTTTTCTTCATCCATTTGGAGCTCTTTTCTGACTATTTGTAGATCCACACGGTCGGTCTTGAGTCACATTTCAACTCGCGTTTTAGGTTTCCAAACCAAAAAGATTTATTTCTTCAAAAAGGCACAAGAAAACTGAACAAAAACGATCAAAATGCTTATAAACTGAAAACTAGTTACTTATCTTCATGTTTCTAATTACTAAGTCCTAAAACTGCGGTCAGAAAAGGTGAGGCTCCGTCACCAAAACCCGCATGACCTTGTCTCCTGAACGTGCCTATTGTTAATGACCTTCTAACACAGAGTAATTCACCAAATCTTAATGCCTACTGCCATCTACAGGTGCCTAGTGGTAACACACATTTCTAATACCATTACTGTTATACTAATACTGGCCCTTACAAGGCTCTAGATAAAAAGCTTATTCATCACTCAGCAAGCCCCGCCCACTATCAACAGGGCAAATAACATGAGAGAAGGTTAACATTAGCTTGTTCATCGGTCAGCAAACCCTGCTATCAACAGAAAAATTGAACATAGCATGTCACTTCCTTCTCTGGGTGGAGTCTCGCCAAATGACGACTGAAGTTCGAGGTTGTCCCTGTCGTCTCCTCGATAGTTCTTCTACATATGGAACACATAGCAGTGCGTTTTTCCCCACTGTGCAAGAAGTCTGTATAAGCAAAGCGGACAATCATAGGCGCTTCTCTCCAGGCATTTTAGCGCCATTAACGCTAGTTTGCTCCTGGACATGACGTATGAACAGGCGAATGTGCATTCTCGTGCATGAAATTAGTATAAAAATTAAATGTGGATATAAATATCTTGTGCCAGATTATGATGGCATGTTACAAAAAATAAAGAACAAATCCGAGTCGTCGTCTCCAATTTATGAGTCCGAGTCATCAGTGCTCAAGTCCGAGTTGAGCCACGAGTCCTTAAACTTAAGGCACGAGTTAGACTCGAGTACTACAAGCCTGCAGGCAACAATCTCACTGTTTCTCATTTACAGGGCGTCTGTGCTGATGATGGCTAGAACAGGGCTTGAAAGTACCCAAAAATCGCATTGAAACTGCAATTATATATGTAGTTATCTCGCACACTGTTTCTCAAAGCGGGGTCAAGTCGCGATTTGATGTCATAAAATATCACGTTTTATCAGCGTTTCTCAAATCGCCCATGTGACTCCAAAAGCAAAAAAAAAAAAGTTGAGTAGCACAGATGAGTTGTTTTCTATACTGAATAAAGTCCGATGTAAATGCCAATAGTAGTCTATTATTTGAATTTGTCTGACAAAGCAAGCCAACAGTTTTGCGACACTGCCTATTGCAATGTCAGTATGGGTTACACTTTCATATTAATGTCACCTCTGAATGTGGAGAGAACGCGGAGAAACTACGAGTAACCAAACAAGATCCGACTGTGAGCTCCTGCTGACTTGCGTATCCCCCCGCCGCTCTCGCTTATCATTATGCGAGAGATCAAAGGAACAGGACACTTATGAACGTCAACTTCAACAAATAATTAACCCTGAAACGAGTAAGTAAAGAGCAGCCTCTTCCCCCGGGTTATTTCAAAAAGCATCCTGGTAAACTGTCATTTTGAAATGGCGTCAAAATCTACCCTACATGTTTCATAAATACATTCAGTCGATAAACAGGAAGTCGATGTGCGACAGACCTGAAAACAGCAGACATGGTATAGAACCCCAAGCTGAAGCTTAGTACCAAATATCAAGCAGGTGTGATTTGTAGTTGCTGAGCAAAAAATAATAATTCCTATGAAAATTTTGTAAATTCATTCAGTCGGTAAACAGGAAATCGATGTGCAACAGACCTGAAAACGTTATACACGGTATAGAACGCCAAACTGAAGCTTGCTACCAAATATCAAGTAGCTATGATTTGTGGCTGCTGAGAAAATGGGTGGTGTTTCGGACGGACGGAAATACAAACGGATAGAGGTAAACCAGTAATTAGACTTGGCATCAAACTGTCAAAAAGATAATGGATCAGTAGCTGAAGACCGAAAGAAAAGCACAAGAAACATCTGACACAAGCAACGACAAAGTGCAAAGACATGAGGATTCTTTGCTTGAGAAAACAAAGGGCCCCCAGTACGAGATTAAAACTGTCCAGTTTGGATCCAGACATTGCTTCACTGATGTATCAGAATAAGCAGCACCATTCTTCCCATTAAAAGGAGGACAACAATGAGTGAGTTGGCGATACTATTTGTAAAACTGTCATTTCATTAATGCGTAATTTGTAATATACTGTTGAAAGGCGCCCTTCCACCAAAAACGTTTAATACTGGCTCTTTCTGAAATACCATAGTTCACTCCGAGTTGCATATGCATGCTGCATGTGAAAATGTAATTCTACTCCCATTCCCTGTATTAGCTTATGAAAGAAAATAGTCGGAAAAACGAGTGGATCTGAAAAAGCCATACGAAGTTACGTCACTTTGAAAATTAGTATTCATGGCCTCACCCACCTTGGCTTGCGACCGCCCACGGGAAGGGAGTGTGAGGAGAGAGACGTAATTCACCCCGAGACATGGCGCGGTGCTCCACTTAGGTTTCGTTTCTATCGGCGGCTCCAACCTGACTTTGGACACTCGTAACTCGGGCAGGGGAGGTCCCAGCTTCCCCAGACTTGGCAGCCAGCAGCCTCTGCCCTTTCCCCAATGAACCAGTGCTGCCAGGGTGGGCGAGCCCCACGCCTAGGGACACGATTCGCCATGAGGCGAGCCGCGGCGCTCCGCTTAGGTTTCGTTTCTATCGGCAGCTCCAGCCAGATTTTGGACGCTCGTAACTCAGGAAGGGGAGGTCCCAGCCTCCCCAGACTTGGCAGCCAGCAGCCTCTGCCCTCTCCCCCACGAATCAGTGCTGCCAGGATGGGCTAGCCCTACACCTAGGGACACGATTCGCCCCAAGGCGAGCCGCGGCACTTCGCTTAGGTTTGGTTTCTATCAGCGGCTCCAGCCCAAATTTGGACGCTCGTAACTCAGGCAGGGAAGGTCCCAGCCTCCCCAGACTTGGCAGCCAGTGGCCTTTGCCCTCTCCCCAACAAACCAGTGCTGCCAGGGCAGGCTAGCCCCACTCCTCGGGATGCGATTCACCCTGAGGCGAGCCACGGCGCTCCGCTTAGGTTTCATTTCTATCGGCGGCTCCAACCCAACTTTGGACGCTCCTAACTTGGGCAGGGGAGGTCCCAGCCTCCCCAGACTTGGCAGGCAGCGGCCTCTGCCCTCTCCCCAATGAACCAGTGCTGCAGAGCAGGCTAGCTCTGCGTCTTGGGATGTGATTCGCCCAAGGTGAGCCACGGCGCTCCACTTAGGTTTCATTTCTAACGGCGGCTCCATTCACAGACCGACGCTCGGCCACGCCCCCACTGCCACATCTACATTGTTATTGGTCAAAACATAGATGTCGAGACCATAATAGCCAATCAAAACAGTTTTTACAAAGACACCCACATCCGCTTGTTCTGACCCACTGGAGG
>JAODXR010000004.1:238883-249216 GCA_028877395.1 Cathorops festae
CAGAGGAAGCAGCAAAGGTAGGCAGGTTAAAGCAGCTTAAATAAGGTGCTCTATGAGAGATTTGCCAATAGAATGCATAGAAGATCTTCTCAAATGCATTTGCTCCAGGGGTAGATTTAGTAATCTTGGGACAGAAGGCAAACACAGGCATGGGGCCCTCCACATCCCTTGTTCTCCCCCTTTTTCAATCCATATTTATGTAAGAAATACCTGTTTGTAGCTATAGTACTTCTCTCCACCAGTCTTCACACAGCAATGATGTCCAGATATCTGGAATTGCATCTGTAAGATTAGACATAAGAAAAAACATTCAGATTAACAAACACACCAACAGTAAAATCTTATTTGCTGAAACAGTATGATCTCTGTATGGAAGATTGTATTTTATTGTCCATTCATATGGAAGATCTGTCAGTGGTTTCTCAGCAGGGTCTCTGATAGAAGCTATTTATGGTCTTCTGTCTTTCATCTTGTGTTGCAAAAGTGAGAAAATAACACACAACACAGTAAGAGGTCAATTATGGAGATACAAAAATAATAAACATAATATACTTTTAAAAAAATGTACTGTTCATTGCTTTCTCTCCCTAATCAACACAGCTTTAATAGCCACTGTGAAAGAGGTGGATACCTTTATTAGTTTTGATAAAACCTTTTTGTTTCCTTCCCACTTCCTCCTTTTCTCAGCACTGTTGGGGTAGCTACAATTCCTTTTTAAAGGATATATGCAGTACCTTTATTTTTAAATACATTTCTGAGTGGATAATATCTCCATCTTTAACTGTTGTATGCTGCATAAATGGGAATTAAAATATATATATATTTTTTTTTTTTTGAGAGTTAAAATTGACCACAAAGTTGGTATTCGAGCTGCCCCACTGAGCCAGCCAGCCCTGAGTGCATGATGTCACAGCAGTAACAGGTTTTAAGGCTGAGGCCTTTGACAGCTTAGACCAAAGCCAGACTTGGCAGGCGAGAGTGGTTGCAATGGCCTCTTCATTCAGATTTACTGGAGATTCTTTGGATTCCTCACATAGTAATATGTGATAGACTGATAGTCCTGAAATTGGAGTGTGTGTACATGCTACTGCTATACAGGTAGAACCATATCAGTTTGAACCAGCGGAAAGTGAATCCAATAGTAACATGTAGGCCACAGAGGGCCCCACCTTACGAAATAAAGCAAGGGAATAAAGCTGTCTAGAGGATTGGATAGAATTTAACTGACAGTCTCATGTGATTCTCATTAGAACAGGATAGGTGTTTTAACTTATGCAGCATACGTGTACAGTACATGCATGCATTTTCACTGATATAATGTAAAAGGCTAATTAAATAATCAGACGACCTGAGACAATCACATTCTGAAGCAAATTAAACAATCTTATACTGGTAACTTAAACATACAATACAAGTTAAATGTATTAATCTAAATGCAGGTAAACAATGAGTGTTGCTGTTATACTGTATAACCAAATGAGATTTGAATTTACCTGCCTGTGTTCTCGCTTCTTGAAGGCCGATCTTGAGGCCGATTGTTTTGAAACAATCTGACTTTCATTAGTTCGTTCAGTTCTCTGTTCATTTGCTTCTTCCACATAAGGGCGAGATATTACTGCTGAGGCAAGCATATCTAGCTGTGGGGGGAACCATATCCAGCAGAGAAATTTGATGACTGGTCCACTCATTCTCCATTTTCTCCATACTGAGTACTCCGCCATTATTGCTTGGCTCACACTCTGGGAGAACTGGTGCAGCTGAACTTACTTTCCTTTAATTGTTGGTACTGCACTCTCTTTTAACACGGGCTTATAGCCAACACTCCTCAACAGATTAGAGGTTTCATACGAGTTATCAGTAAAATGTGCCCGTGAATTTCTTGCAAAACACGTTCAAATCTTTGCAGTTTGAACATTCTTGGGCCATGAATGCAACATCAATCCACCTTCTGTTGTGTTGCTGCACCCACCAGCAAGACATCTATGTGGCATGGCGATAAATTGGCTCAAAATGGAGGATCAAAGTTGCAGTTACTGTAGCTCTGTGTTTTAGTATAGCAAAAATGGCAATGAGACTGATAGCCTTCCTGCTGTGATGTCACAGATGTCAAGGTCATTTACTCAGACCGCTACCTATATGAATCATTTTAATCATAAAAATTACTATATTAGAATTACAGTCGTGCTTGACAGTTTGTGAATCCTTTAGAATTTTCTATATTTCTGCATAAATATGACATAAAACATCATCAGATTTTCACACAAGTCCTAAAAGTAGATAAAGAGAACCCAGTTAAACAAATGAGATCTCCATCCATTATCTGTAGCTGCTTATCCTGTTCTACAGGGTCACAGACAAGCTGGAGCTGCTCCCAGCTGACTATGGGCGAGAGGCGGGGTACACCCTGGACAAGTCGCCAAGTCGTCATAGGGCTGACACATAGACACAAACAACCATTCACACTCACATTCACACCTATGGTCAATTTAGAGTCACCAATTAGCCTTACCTGCATGCCTCTGGACTGTGGGGGAAACCGGAGCACCTGGAGAAAACCCACGCAGACACAGGGAGAGCATGCAAACTCCACACAGAAAGGCCCTTGTCAAACCCGGACCTTCTTGCTGTGAGGCGACAGCACTAACCACTGCACCACACCACTGTGCCACATATAATTTTTTTTTTAATATTTTACCTTAAATTTAATGAATATATAATATGTATAAAATATATTAAAGTTTACCTCTTTTTTTTAATTGCTCAAAACAACTTTTCATTAAATTCTTTTTTTAGATGCACTATATTCTATATTCATTAAATGTGAAGTGAAATATTTACGTTTTTTTGTTTTGTTTTCATTTTGATGATCATTACCTGTAGCTCATGAAAATCAGAAAGCCAATATCTCAAAATCGAAGAAAATTTAATTACTGTCTCTTGGTCTAGTTCAGTCCATGCAACCACAATCACTGCTGACTTGATGGTTGAGCAGAAGACAATCATTGACACCCTCCACAAGAACGGTAAGCCACAGAAGGCCATTGCTGAAAATGCTGCCTGTAAAAGGTGCACAAGTAACTGCAGCCTTGAGAAGCTTGTCAAGAAAAGTCAATTCAAGAACTTGGGAGAGCTTCACAAGGAGTGGACTGAGGCTGATGTCAGTGCATCAACAGCCACCACACAGAGCTGTCTTCAGGAAAGAGGCAACAACTGCCACATTCCTAATATTAATCCACTCCTGAAGCAGAAACAACTTCAGAAGTGTCTTACCTGGGCTAAGGAGAGAAAGAACTGGACTGTTGCTCAGTGGTCCAAAGTCCTCTTTTCAGATGAAAGTAATGGAATATATTAGAATATATTAAAATTTCACTTTCTTGAATAACTGATGAAAAATATTGAACTTTTTCACAATATTCTAATTGATATATTTAGGCTTCTTAGATTCTGTCTCCTTTATTGATAATAATTTATCTTGAAAATGTCTTGGACGGGTGCTCAGGCCTATGCAGTATTGCTTTACTGCTATAGGAGCCTGCTACCTCAAAATGTCCAGTTGGTATTTCAGATTGAAGGATGTGACAATGTCATGCTCACAGGCCTGTGTGTGAAAGACCTGCTGTGTACTAACTGACCTAATGTTTTGGAAGGTATTTTCAGTCTGAGATGTCTAATGGACTACTACTACATTTAAACAGGGCATAGCTGTGGATCACAGGTTTCTGTGTAGCTTCTGGTGATGAATTGTGGGTTACAGTCTGATATAAACTACTTCTCAGGTCTATTCACTTTGACACATTCATTTATTAACTGCAGAAACTTTAGACAATTCCTGTGACCAATGAAACCTAACATGCACTGAACAGCGTGAATTCCATAAGTGAGTCTGTCAGTGAATTTTCAGCAGCTTCAGCTCAGGGAAGGAAATAACTGTATTATGTTGGTTGTTACTGCAATATGACTATAAAAATGTCCTGTGGATGGTACTCTGAGTATAGTTTGACACTGATAGTCAACTGTTTACAGAAAACTTTCCATATTTTTTAAATAAATTATACCCCTCTGATACTAAGTACTCTGGGATTCATAACACACAAAGACCTCATTAAGCAACATTTCAGCAGTTTCCAGTGGGACCAGAGGGGACAGTGTGGGCACTGCTAAGTTTGGGTAACCAAATGAGTCTGTAGTCTTTTGAGAATTAAACTATAATGACAAAAATAATGATTTAATCTGTAGTTGTTCAGAGATAAGATCAACAGCAATGAGGGACCATGGCCAGCATGGTATAGGCAGTGGTTCTAATTGTAGGAGGATGACCAGGAAACAAAGAACAAGCCCAGCATGCATGTCAGGGGGTTTCTGTGTTTAGTGTTTCTAAAATATTTAATATAATGGTGTATGTAAAGGTGTTGACACAGTAGGGAGACACAGACACAGCAGATAGGTTTAAAAGCCCAAAGTCAGGAAAACTTTAATCCACTCAAAACTTACTGCAAGTCAATTTTTTATATCAAGTCTAGACGCGCCAACCGATGTCATCATAACATGACACAGTAAAGAGCAAAACAATGACTCAACAGGTAATGCAGGACGTGACAGAAACAATCATTTCAATTGAACACCTAATAGCTGGCTGTGAATTATGAACAATGCGGCGTCCCTACAACACGTTAAAATGTTGTCATGTGACCAGTTCAGTGACTCTGAATAAATAAATCTCTGGTGTGTGTTCAGGTTCAGCGAGCTGCTCCAATCACTGAATGGTTTACGATTTCAGGTTGAAGACACTGAACAGCTGTGAGGAGCAGGTCCAGCACAAGAATGTGGTCCTCATCACATTCCGTCAGATTGCAGAGGAACGTGAGGCCCAGTGATTGAGCTGACCCAAAGCTCTGTACCACGCTCTAACACACTGTAACACACTCTGGAACACACACTAACACTCTGTAACACACTCTGGAACACACTCTGGAACACACTGTAACACACACTAACACTCTGTAACACACACTGTAACACTCTGTAACACACTCTGGAACACACTGTAACACACTCTGTACCACGCTCTAACACACTGTAACACACTCTGGAACACACTGTAACACACACTAACACCCTGTAACACACACTGTAACACTCTGTAACACACACTAACACTCTGGAACACACTCTGGAACACACACTAACACTCTGTAACACACACTAACACTCTGTAACACACTGTAACACACTTTGTAACACACACTGACACTCTGTAACACACTCTGTAACACACTAACACATGCTGTAACACACACTAACACATGCTATAACACACACTAACACTGTAACACACACTGTAACACTCTGTAACACTAACACACGCTAACACTCTCCATTCACTCGGTGTGTATTCACACTGATCCTGTGTCAGGTTTTAACCTTCCCGTAGTGGATACAAGGCAACAATAAAAAGAATGGGGAAAAACACAACTTTTTTTCGAAATGTGTTGCAATAATCAAAATTAAAATGTTTATTTTGGTTAAACAATAAAATGCATGAAGTAAAACATCAAATAATGTGCTGTTGTGTTGTTTTGAGTGCGATACCCATCAAAGATTATTTACAAATCAGTGCCGCGTTCCCATCGGTGCCGCGTTCCCTCGGCGGAGAGAGCTCTGTGCGCTGTAAAAAATGATGAGCTGATTTTATTTTAAAAAAATTATTGCAACATTTTTGCATCCATAATTTTATGTAGAAAAAGCAGAAATTTGTGGGTCACTTTTACACATAAAATTAATCTGACTTTACTAAAATCTGAATTTCACTTCATGTCTTTACTTAAAAATATAGGTTTCTCCAGCCAGTAAAATTAACCTATTTCATTTAGACTTTCTTAATATTTTAAAGTTGTATATGTGCAATATCTTGGTTAAACATTACCACTACAAAAACTACTATTACTATTGCTCATCTCTGTCCTCGGCTGGCGGGCCTACTTAAATCATTGTGAGAGTGGGTGGAACACGGAGGGGAGACATTTTTTGTCCCTTTATTTGTCTTTGGGACAAAATACACAGTCAGGAAAAGACAGACTCAGGTTTTAATTAATTTTTTAATTGGAGCCACAAAACTGGCAATCTGGAAGAGCAGAAAGAACCGGATGCTGGGCTGGGCCTGGGACGGACCGACGCGGTTCAGAGCCTGAAAGGTTTGGCTGCATCTCGTCTGAAGGTAGAACATGCTTTTTACAGACTAACCAACAACCTGGACACTTTTATAGACCTGCGGGGTGTGAGACAGGTTTGATGTTCACTTGAAGAGGATGCTGCACTAACTCTCAACTTTTAATGTACAATTGTGTGTGTGTGTGTGTGTGTGTGTGTGTGTGTGAGAGTGAGAATGTTTAATAGAGGAGGTTTGTGGACTGAATTTGATGAATTTTCTAGCAATTACTTTTTTATGTACCTTTTATTTTCTTCATTGTTTGTTGTTTTATTTCTTGTAAAAGTAAACACAAGGAATAATGGCGTAATTAAAGGTGTTTTTAAAAGTCAAAAAGTCTCTCTCTCTCTCTCTCTCTCTCTCTCTCAAATGACTATAATTGATTCTTATTTATTCACCACACAGTTTTGATATACAGAGCCGGCCGAAGGCATAAGCCGATGCGGTCGCTTAGGGCCCCAACACCACTAGGGGGCCCATGGGGCACCATGTTACCATTTCCAGTTGTACTACGTTGAAATAAACAAGGGACGGACGTCTTTTTCTCGGCTGCCATCTGTCCACGCGCGCAACTCGGTGAGCGATTCAGATCGTTCTCGCGACATCCGTCAACATGTCGCACTCGCAGAAAAGGAATTATCCCTCAGGGGCGGAGAAAAGAAAAAAGAAGTTGGAAGAAGAGAAAAAACAGCAAGACAAAGGTAGGTTTGCATGTTCAATATTACAGTATTTGTTGTCATCATTTGCGAAACGCTCCGTTAATTTGTATGTTTTGGATAGGTTAGCTGAATAGGTTAGCTGGCTAGCTGACAAAATGCGACCAGTAAGTCTAGTTAGTTGTGATGTAGCACAAATGTGCAAGTTAGAAATATTTATTTTCCCCTGCATCGAATGGCATGTTTGGTAGGCAGTCTAACAGTGTTGGGAAAGTTCACTTTTTACATGAACTAGTTCAGTTCATAGTTCACAAATTTTAAAATGAACTAGTTCAGTTCATAGTTCATACAATTCAAAATTATGAACTATGTTCACCGCTCCAAAAAATGAACTAGTTCAGTTCTTTCAATATGTTGCGAGCTATATTTTTTCTAAATTATTTCCACAGCCCATATAGAACCACAAACAGCCATTATTTTATTAGTTTAAATAATTTATCAACTAGATCTATGTACTTGTGTAAAATTTTGCAGGAGCACTGTTGAAGTATTTTGAAGCAAAAACAACTCCACCTGCCCAACCAAGTGCCGGTGCCTCTTCAGCTGATGATGATGGAGCAAGTGAGTACTGAACAGAGGTTACTGCTATGGATAAACCATGTTTTTCTAGACTTAAGTGGTTGAAAGACTGTTACTTTTATTTTAAATATGACATGATACATTTAATATGGCGAGTTAATTTTATTTGTTTTTTCTTCACCACAGGTTCATCCTCTGTAGGGCTGCCAGCACCTGAAAGTGAGGAGCAGGCACCAACAACAGCATTGACTAATCTGTCTACTTCAAAATCAGCTGCTGTACCAGGTCAGTTTACAGGACAGCTTTTGTGTTTTTTTCGGTTTACTTTACAATATGCTGAGATAAATTATAATTGTAATTTCCTTACAGGTCCGTGTCTGTCTGCATCTGACATATCTACACCCTCAACAAGTTCCAGTCATCAACATGGATCAGCACCTCCAGTTGACCCAGCTGAGTGGTCTCCTATACTGTCTGACTCAGAAAGGACTGATTTGGTAAGCAGAGGACCATTGCCTGTAAGTGAAAACTTCACATTCCCAAAGAAAGCTGATGGCCGTAGCTTTCACTGCCACTACACCTACAGGCAGTTGGTAAATGGGGAAAAAATTAAGCGAAGTTGGCTGACCTATTCCCAAAAAAAGGGATGCAGTCTACTGCTTCTGTTGTAAACTGTTCTCCAGAAAGTCAACAAAAGTGGTAATGGAGGGACAGCGTGACTGGGTCAATATAGGTGTACTTCTCAAACAACATGAGAATTCCTCTGACCACTGTAATAATATGGTGAAATGGAAAGAATTTGCACTGCGCCTTTCTAAGGGCAAGACTATTGATGTGTCAGAAATGGCCCTCTTAGAGGCTGGAAAAAAATCGTTGGAGAGATGTTCTCACTCGTTTAATCAGCATCATTCAGTCTCTGGCAGAGAGGAATCTGGCATTCAGGGGGTCTGTAGACACATTGTATGAGAATAATAATGGAAACTTTTTGAAAGAAGTGGAATTGATGGGAAAATTTGACCCAGTTTTGAAAGAACACATAAGACGAATAGAGAGTGGAGCGCAACATGTTACATATTTGGGGAAAACCATCCAAAATGAATTGATAAGTTGTGTCAGTGATAAGATTTTGGAGAAAATGGTAGCAGAAATTAAGGAGTCCAAATACTATGCGATAATATTGGATTGCACTCCTGACATTAGCCACAAAGAACAGATGTCTGTGGTTGTGCGAACAGTGAGTCTTAGGACACCTGAGATAAAGGAGTACTTTTTGGGTTTTTTAATAGCTCCTCAATCTACTGGCCTGGGTTTGTCAACACTTATCCTTAACAGACTTGAGGAATTGAACATACCTTTTCAGGACTGCAGGGGACAGTCCTATGATAACGGAGCAAACATGAAGGGAAAGAACAAAGGTGTGCAGGCTAGGTTACTGGCGAAGAATCCACGAGCTTTTTATGTGCCTTGCAGCGCACATACTCTAACTTTGATGGTTTCAGATGCAGCTAAAGGATCAAAAGATGCCACCTGTTTTTTCGGCAATGTTGAGAAGCTGTACAATCTCTTCTCAGGTTCTACCCAAAGGTGGGCCATTTTGCAGAAGTATGTACAAATCACCCTAAAGTCCTGGAGTGAGACACGATGGGAAAGTCGCATTAAGAGTGTTGAACCTTTACGCTATCAGGCAGACAAAGTGAGAGAAGCCTTGTTGGAAGTCAGGGAAAATGCTAATGACCCCATGGTGCAAGTTGAGGCCCATTCCCTTGCTGAAGAAGTAGGGTCATTTAGATTTCAAATATGCTGTGTGGTCTGGTATGACGTTCTTTCTATAATTAACATTACAAGTAAACTTCTTCAGTCAGTTAACATGCAACTTGATGTTGCAGTTAGCCTCATCCAGAAAAGCAAGGATACTTTAATCAGTTACAGGACCACTGGCTTCAATGATGCACAGGTCTCTGCAAAAGAGATTTGTGAACAAATGAATACTGAGCCAGTGCTGAAGGAGAAGAGGTTAAGGTCCACAAAAAGGCACTTTGCCTATGAGGCACCAGATGAGTCCATAGCTAATGCAATGAAGAGACTGGAAGTGTCATTTTTCAATGTAGTGGTAGACTGTGGCATTCAGTCTTTGGAGGACCGCTTTCAGTCTCTGGAGGAAGTTAGAGACAACTTTGGTGTGCTTCATAACTTCAGAGATCTTGATGCACAGACATTGAGGGACCAGTGTAATGTGCTTGAGGACAGACTTACCTGTGGAGAAGAGTCAGATATAGATGGTAATGCACTAGCTACAGAGATTGAGAGTCTTCCAGATCTTCCCCAAGCAAAGATGACAGTATTTGAGCTTCTTACTTACCTCTCTCAAAATGATATTTGTGAGTTGTTCCCAAATCTTTGGATAGCTCTCAGGATAGCCTGCACGCTCCCTGTAACAGTTGCTTCAGCAGAACGGAGCTTTTCCAAACTTAAATTGATAAAAAGCTACTTGAGATCTACCATGGCACAGGAAAGACTCAGTGGGCTTGCACTTATTAGTGTCAACCACAAAATTGGCCAAGACATCTCTTACAATGATGTCATAAATGACTTTGCCTCCAGGAAAGCTAGGAAACAAAGATTCTGAATGTTATGTCAGTGGAGGCAGTGTATTTTGCTCAGGACAAAATAGTAAAGAATAAATGTCTGGACATCAGTGATTTACTTTAGGTTGGGGTTCATATTTTCACCTGTGTACATAGTTTTCAAAAAAGGATTGTTCATTGTCATTTTTCGACTGCTGTTATGTTGTGGATTTCTCTGTTCATTCTTGCCATTATTTAAGTATTGTATTTATTATTTAAGTATTTAATTTTTATTACAACTGTTTGTTTTTCTGTAAGAAGATAATGTG
>JAODXR010000004.1:7605616-7616719 GCA_028877395.1 Cathorops festae
AACCGGAGCACCCGGAGGAAACCCACGCGGACACGGGGAGAACATGCAAACTCCACACAGAAAGGCCCTCGCTGGCCCCGGGGCTCGAACCCGGACCTTCTTGCTGTGAGATGACAGCGCTAACCATTACACCACCGTGCCGCCCCTGGGTAAATTCTATAGGTTACTATAGAATTTTTCAGTATAGTCTCATTCTAACTTGGTAGCATGACGTGAATACTGAATCTTCTGCTTGTGCCATGCTCCAGTTGTCCTTTTCAAGCTCTCACTGCATTACAAATACACCCATTCTTTCATGGACTGATTTGCCTGAATTGGCAAATAGATACCGAGGTGAAGATTATACACCACATGGCATTTTGTTATTTGATGAAAACGAAATAAAATGAATATTTGAAATGAATATTGCTGAGGAATAACAGTGTAAGGCAGCAGGTAATCCGAGCTGATGGATCGTGACCCCTGCCTGGAGCTGTCCACGGCTGCGGTGCTGAACTGACTTGATGACGCGCGTCCTGGCGTCAGTGTCTCCTATATGGAAAAGAACAAAAAAAGAGAGAGAAGCTATAAATTAGATTTTTTTTACTCAAAGGACACGATTCATCGAATAATGAAGGATCGAATCTACTTCTTTCATTTCCTCTACAAAATGAGCTCTGACGTTTTCATAAAAATAAATGGCACAGAGATTCCACTGGCTCTCCATCTTCACTTTGATTTTTTTTAAAGGGGGGGGGATGTTGTGGTTATTTATAGACGAAATCTCCCCTCCTCTTTGCCTCCTCCTCCTCCTCCTCCTCGTCGTCGTCGTCGTCCTCTTCCTTTGGGACTCGAGCATCCTACCCCAGGTAGAAATTGACGTCAGAGCATTTTCGCAAATTGACGTGTAAACATCCCTTCCCCTTTCCCCGAGTCATTCACTGGGAGCTTTTCCACGCCTGCTTTCAGTTACACTCCTTCCACACCGCCGACTCACCATCCGCCCTTAGAATTAAACGGAATTTCAAAAGAAGGCAACAAAAATTATCATTTATTGATTGATTATTTAATTTTTTTTATTTGCGTGTTTATTTTATTTTATTTAATTATTCCCTCGGTTGCGTCCTAAATCGATCGGCGAGTCGACGCACGCCTTCGTTTCTTCCCCGCGGTGTTGAGTCTGAGATGGAAGTGAGATGTCGGGCTCCGGTGGTGATGCTGATGCTGCGCGCGACTCTCGCGGTCGTGCTGTGCGCTGTGTGCGCGCGCTCCCAGCGACAATACCTGAACGAGTGGGCCGTGGAGGTACCGGGGGGTCTTCAGGCTGCTCGGACCATCGCCGAGGAGCTCGGTTACGAGTTAGTGCGACAGGTAGGAGGACGGGTAACCAGGCATGTCTCACCTTACAGTGTTTGACAGCATATTCATCCGAATTTAGTTTATGCATGGGGTTTTGTTTGGTTTATGCATGGGGTTTTGTTTGGTTTATGTATCGGGTTTTGTTTAGTTTATGCATTGGGTTTTGTTTGGTTAATGTATACAATTTTGTTTGGTTTATGCATTGGGTTTTGTTTGGTTAATGCATACAATTTTGTTTGGATTATGCACAGGGTTTTGTTTAGATTATGCATGGGGTTTTTTTTGGTTAATGCATACAATTTAGTTTGGTTTATGCATTGGGTTTTGTTTGGTTTATGCATTAAGTTTTGTTTGGCTAATGTATACAATTTTGCTTGGATTATGCATGGGGTTTTGTTTGGTTAATGTATACAATTTTGTTTGGTTTATGCATGGGGTTTTGTTTGGATTAGGCATTGGGCTTTGTTTAGTTTATGCATTGGGTTTTGTTTGATTTATGCATTGGGTTTTGTTTAGTTAATGCATACAATTTAGTTTGGATTATGCATGGGGCTTTGTTTGGTTAATGCATACACTTTAGTTTGGATTATGCATTGGGTTTTGTTTGATTTATGGATTGGGTTTTGTTTGGTTTATGCATGGGGTTTTGTTTGGTTAATGTATATAATTTTGTTTGGTTTATGCATTGGGTTTTGTTTGGATTATGCATTGGACTTTGTTTAGTTTGAGCATTGAGTTTTGTTTGGTTAATGCATACAATTTTGTTTGGCTTATGCATGGGGTTTTGTTTGGTTTTTGCATAGGGTTTTGTTTGATTTATGTATTGTTTTTTTTTGGGTTATGCATTGGGTTTTGTTTGGATTATGCATGGAGTTTTGTTAGGTTTATGCATTGGGTTTTGTTTGGTTAATGCATTGGGGTTTTTTGGTTTATGCATTGGGTTTTGTTTGGATTATGCACGGGGGTTTTTGGTTTATGCATTGGGTTTTGTTTGGATTATGCATGGGGTTTTGTTAGGTTTATGCATTGGGTTTTGTTTGGTTCATGTTTATGTATGGGGTTTTGTTTACAATGCATGAGTTATTGTTGTTGTTGCTGTTGTTTTTCCCCAAAAAATGCATTTCCTCTAAATGATGAATCTCTGCTAATGAATACAGGAGGGTTATGGCTACATGAATTCATACTGTAGATAAATTACAGCCATTTTCAGGTGGAAATGAATTAAACATAAGTTTAAACTGTTTACACATTATCTCCTGTTGTGCACTATGTGTATATCTGACCATAACAATGGACAAATTAGTTGGCAAGTTTGAAAGATTCCACAGGTTGCTTTGTGTGGCATCCCTGATGCTCTCTCTAATCAACTAAAAAAAAACCTTCCTGGTCACTGGGGTGGTCCCCTTATTTTATGTAAGATTAATGTGTACTCTATACTGTTTCACCTGGAAACATGGATATATTGTCATTTTCAAAAAGAGTGAAGGTACAAAATGTACCTTTAAGAGTGAAGCTCTTCAGGTGAAGTTAAACATGCAGTTTTCTACATAAAAGATACATAATGGTACAGAAGATGAACCCTTGAGGTTCACCCTAGTGATAAAGAAAGGTACAATACAGTACCCTTTTTCCCCCAGAGTGGAGGCTAAATTCTACTTTAATTCATGATTATTTTTTTCCTATTTATTGTTGTTGTTGTTGTTGTTGTTGTTGTTTGACAAAAAGAGCATTGGGAGTTTTTACTTCAAAATAGGTCCACAATATTTTGACTGTTATTTAAGTAACAAGACAGTCATTATAAATAATTACATTTTAATAGATATTCTATGGTTTATTTTTATTAGCCTCTCAGCCTAGGAATAAAAACTGCAAAAAGTTATTAAAACCTTATAAAACACAGCAATTCATCTCTACTATCTCTCCATCGACTGACCGATCGATAGATAGATACACATATACACAGTGCTACTGCATTTATATGATTACCAAAAACAAATAAAATAATAAATACATATTTGACATCAGTGATAACCAATTTGTAAAACCAAAAACTCAATTAAAAATGTCTAGTTCACCAGAATATACAACCATTTTTACCATTGTGATATACATGTATTTTTATTATAATTCTGCCAAATTACAGTATATGTTAGACAGTTTTATATTTTATAGTCTAAGTCTTATACATTATATGCAATTCAAAATGTAACAGTAATACATCCAGCATACATACATACAGCATTTCTGGCTTTAGTCACTCATTCAAACATACCCTGTATTTAAGTCTTGATTTGGTGTTGATTGACCAAAAAATTACTTAAAGGGGTTTTTATTTCAGCATTTAAATAAATTATGACATTTCTTTTTCCCATTAAAAGTAAGTTGAAAATGGTTAATCCAAATGCCAAACCGGAAGGATAGGAAGCTTAATGAGCAAGAATGAATCATCATTGGGCACATCATTGGCTTCCTCTCACTCTATCCTTATTTTTGCAGATTGGGGCCCTAGAGAACCATTATTTATTCAGACATCACTATCATCCTAGCAGGACCAAAAGGAGTGCAGATCACATTACCAAAAGGCTGTCAGAAGATGACAGGGTAAGGACTTGCTGTCAGAAGTTCCTGATTTCTATACATTCATCTGTTGAGAATATATTATCTGTTGTACTATCAGTTGTCTTTGCAGTTTAAAATGTTTACATGTCTACCATTTCTCATGTTTGGTATAAATTCATCCAAGCATCCATCCATCCAACAAACCAACCATCCATCAAACCATCCGTTCATTTGTCCCACCATCCAATGATCTTTCCATCCAACAATCCATCCATCCGTTCAACTGTCCAACCATCCATCCATCCATCCATCCATTCATCTATCCAACCATCCTTCCATCCACAAATGTATGTGTCGTATATATATATATCAATGTTTTATTGCCTTTTTTCTCTGAAGGTGTCTTGGGCAGAGCAGCAGTATGAAAAGAAACGGACTAAGCGTGCTCCGCTGGGGGGAGAATGTAAAGACTGCTCTGTGGACAAACTCTTTGACGATCCCATGTGGAACCAGCAGTGGTACTTGGTGAGTTTCCTTTGGTTGGCTTGACTTAATCACTGTGTGTTGTTCAACCAACTCCTTTGTGATTTATCCTCTCCATTAATCTCTGACAAGTGGCACTTTAAAGCAGACAAATTACCCATTTATTATGTATAATATTCTTGATAATGCTGGAGGTAAAAAAAAAAAAAAAGACAGGTTTCCAAATGGATCATGGTCATATCAATAAAGGAAATCCTCACTTTACTGATAACTGAGAGACAGAATTAGGCGGTCAATGAGAAGAAGAATAAGTACATCCATCAAAATCAGAATCAATCACTGTGTTTGTCAGTCTGAGTTGTTCAGCAGAATGAATTTCTTCTTCTCTGGAGATGGAGACTTGTCTTGGCCAAAGCACTTCATTACTGGGCCAGTGTTACCTCTGGGACTCTGTTTCTTGGCTATAGTAGTACAGCATTCATGATTTAGTGATAAAGCGGAAGCAGTAGGATGTAGGTGTGAGTCTTTTATTCAAATCCAAAGCAGCAAACAAACTGAACAGGAAACAGTGGTCGATCAATCAGTCAGTCCAAACAGGGCAAGGCAATCAAACTCTAAAATGATGGGCAAAACTAGCAGTCAAAACTGATAGAGATAAACAGAAACAAAGATGTGCATAGATTAGAGGTATATACTGTATATACAGAGACCAAATTATAATTAAACAGGTAAAATGACAATAAATATAAGATATAAACAAGTAAACACATGTCTGGACTGGAATCGGATATGGTGTTGTGGTGGCATGGTGGTGCTTTGGTTAGCACTGTCATCTCACAGCAAGAAGGTTCTGGGTTTGAGCCCAGTGGCTGATGGGGGCCTTTCTGTGTGGAGTTTGCATGTTCTTCCCATTCTCTGTGTGGATTTCCTCCATGTACTCCAGTTTCCCTGACAGCTCAAAGACATGCAGTTAGATTAACATTGGACAGCCATGGCCTGAGAGTGGGCTGAAGTGCCCTTGAGCAAGGCACCTAACCCACAACTGCTCCCTGGGTGCTGTAGAATAGCTGCCGACTGCTCTGGGTACGTGTGTGTGCTCATTGGTCACTTGTGTGTGCATGTGTGTGTTCACTGCTTCAGATGTGTTAAATGTAGAGGTTAAATTTCACTGTGTACTTAAGTTTGTGGATGTGTGACAAATAAAGGCCTCTTGGCTTGGCTTCTTCCTCTTCTTCTTCTTGCAAAGTAAAGACAATGTTGCTCTTTTTTTTTTTTACCAGAATGGAGCAGTTTAGGGACTCGGTGTGATCATCGGAGATATGGACACCAAGGAACTTGAAGCTTGACACATGCTGTGACAGCTCCATTCATGAAAATGGTGTGCATGGCTCCTTACCCACCTGAATTCCATGGGGAAGTCATGGCCTAATGGTTAGAGAAGTAGCTTTGGGACCTAAAGATCACCAGTTTGATTCCCTGGGCCAGCAAGAATGGCTGAAATGCCCTTGAGCAAGGCACTTAACTCCAGGTTGTTCTAGGCATGTTGTAGAGGCATGAGAGAACCCAGAAAAGCCCAGAAAGAGGGGTTGCTACTCTGTCAGAGCGACTCCTGACACGGCTCATGTGTGTGCGTTTGTATTGTTTTTTATGGTATGTGTGATTGTTTTGTCTTTTATATCGGGATGTTAATATAAATGGCACTTTATCTGGCCTGCCTTTGGAACACAATGGCAAGTCCATGGCACATAAATGGACTTTGTTTACGACCGGCGCAACCTCTCACTACCAATCCTGGTATGATTACCTATTCACGGAGCTACCTGTTGGAGCTTGGTCGCCTTCAGTCGGAGCCAGCAGTATCCCTCCCTTCAAATAGCATACCGCGTGAGTTACTTTGGAAGCACAAACAAAAGCAGATACGAAGGAAACGAGGATCCAGAGGAGGGATATGAAACAGACTGAGGAGGAGAGGAAGCTGGCTACCACTACCTGCCATAACACTGTCAAACATGCGAACTCTCCACACTCTCAAAGTTTGACAGGGATTACCGACAAACCAGTCTCTTTTGCTTCACAGAGACATGGCTGTCCGAGGATACGGACTTTCAACTGGACGGATTTAACATCATCCGCTTTGACAGAAATGCAGTAAAAACAAGTAAGTCGATTGGGGGCGGGCTCTGCATAGCTGTCAACAGTAAGTGGGCAACTAACTTTAAAGTGAAAGAGACCATGAGCTGTAAGCACTATGAACTGCTGACTGTGTCACTTAGACCGCACTATTTACCCCGAGAGTTTTCCCAAATCACAGTCATCCTAGCTTATGTACCAGGGCCTGACTTCAATCTGGCTGCTGAGCACATAGCTGGCAGTTATAACAGAGCTGTCAATCAGACTGGAGAGCAACCTGTGTTTCTGTTAGGGGATTTTAACAGGTGCGACATCACCACACATCTTCCTAGTTTGGAGCAATATGTTACAACTCCCACCAGAATGCAGAACACACTGGACTTGTGCTATGGTAACATCCCTAATGCATACATCTCAAAACCACGCCCACCACTTGGCCATTCAGATCATAATGTCATCCTGTTACTGCCCAAATATAGGTCACAGCTGAAAACCAGCGATCCCTTAACAAAAACTATCAGAGTCTGGAATAATGAAGCAACAGAAACACTGCAGGCCTGCTTTGACCTCACAGACAGGGATTTATTTTTTAATGATTGTGCTGGTGATCTCCATGCACTGACAGACACACTAACCTCATACATTTTATTTTGTGAGGACTCCCTCACTCCCACCAGACAAATAACTATTCACCCAAATAATAAAAAATGGATTACCAAGGACATGAAATATTGCCTTGTTCAAAAGAAAAAGGCTTTCCTACAAGGAGACAAGCTTAGGGTGAGGGAATTGGAAAAAGAGTTCAGGAGGAAGGCCAAGCTGGCCAAGATCCACTTCAAGGATAAAGTGGAGAAAAAATTAACATCAGGGAATGCACAGGAGGCATGGCAGGGATTAAACACCATGATGGGTCGACCCACCAAACCTCCAGTGGTCAACTGCTCAGACCCTACCTCCTTCGCAGAGCAGCTGAACAGCTTCTTCACTCGGTTCAACAACAGTAGTACACAAGGCAACTGGACCCGTCCTACCCTGAGCTCTCCATCAACACTCACCATTGATGAACAGCTGGTGATTTCAATCCTGCACAGAGTCAACCCACATAAAGCCCCTGGCCCTGACAGGCTCAGAGGCAGGGTGCTCAAGGACTGCTCCACTCAGTTAGGTGGAGTTCTCACCAGGCTGTTTCAGCTTCTCCTAGATTCTGGCTGTATCCCCAACCAGTGGAAGGAGTCTGTAATCATCCCTATCCCCAAAAAAGCACATGCAAAGGACATGAAGGACTACAGACCAGTTGCCCTGACCTCAGTGCTTTGCAAGTGCATGGAGAGAGTAGTGGGTAACCAGCTGTCCAATATGCTGTCCGACAAACTGGACCCACTCCAGTTTGCGTACAGAGCAAGACGTAGTGTAGAGGACGCAAGTCTCACACTTTTAGACACTGTCACAAAACACCTGGACTCTGTACACCCACACACTAGGATTTTATTCATGGACTTCAGCTCTGCTTTTAACACTGTAAATACGAACACCTTGCTGCACCGTCTTTTAGACCTTCGGGTACACCCAATGCTGGTTTTATGGATAAATAACTTTTTACAGGACAGACCACAACAGGTGCTTGTGAATGGTTTTAAATCTAGCAAACTGGTTTTAAATACAGGGCTCCCTCAAGGTTGTGTTTTATCTCCCATCCTCTTCTCTGCATACACAAATAACATCTCCTGTAGCAGGGAAGGAATGACACTTTTTAAATATGCAGATGACATGGCCTTGGTGGCACACATGACTGGCTCTGATGCTCTGTTCCAGTACCAGCAGGCAGTCAGTGACCTGGTCAAAACATTCAGTGAGAACTCACTTGAGCTGAACACCAAAACCAACGAGTTGTGCTGTAAAGGCAGAAGCAAGGCAGTAACAACATAATTTCAGCTACTGCCGTCAGGCAGGAGGTATAAAGTTCCACTGGCCTAGAAAAACATCTACAAAAAATCTTTCATTTCAGTGACACTTTTTACATATGCAGATGACATGACCTTGATGGCACACATGACTGGCTCTGATGCTCTGTTCCAGTACCAGCAGGCAGTTAGTGACCTGGTCAAAACATTCAGTGAGAACACACTTGAGCTGAACACCAAAACCAACGAGTTGTGCTGTAAAGGCAGAAGCAAGGCAGTAACAACACCATTTCAGCTACTGCTGTCAGGCAGGAGGTATAAAGTTCCACTGGCCTAGAAAAACATCTACAAAAAATATTTCATTTCATCTGCTATAACCATCTTCAACACTTTGAAATAGAACATTGTGTTCTTAAACATGCATTAGTTATATGTTTTAATTTATTTTTGAAATCTGTTTTTTTTTATTCTGTTCTTAATGTAAACTGTGTCTCAATGACAATGTGTGAATGTGGTTGTGAGCCCTGTTGAAGAAGAATTTCTGTCACCATTTCGAACAGACAATAAAGTATTCTATTCTATTTTATTTCTCACGTTGAAAAAAAATTATACATTTCTCTGGCGCACTGCTATCACTATGGAAACAGCAGGAAACAAGCATGTCTCCCATGAGTCAAGCCTGCCACTTACCAGCCAATCAAATAAAGGAAAAGGGCGGGGCTACACAATAGTCAATCAGAAGCACTATTGTATCTGGGTCGATAATGCAACCAGTGAAAAAAGCATTGTTATCCTGGGAATTGTTCATGTGATTCTGCTACAACCATCTTCTGAAAGTTTTGTTCAGTGGACACCATGAGGATGAGCGCCGAGCATCACAGAGACCAGAGTAAGTCATATCCTATGGTATTTTAATGTTACAACAAATTCACAACTTGTTTGACACAAGAAATGACAACTTACCTGTTGTGAGAGAATGTTGCCCAGATAATTAGCATCGACCTGCATGTGGGCGCCATGTGAGTGCATTGGGAGAGCAGCCATTAATAGATGCAGTTTTGGGATGAAATCGAGATGCATCGGTTTTGTTTGTGCTTCGATAAAATTTGATCCATGTTTATGTTAGATGTTGTCTGCCTTTATTTAGAAATTTGAAACACACAATTATTTAATATCTTGGCCCACTCCTCATGCATTACCTTCCGTTACAGCGCAGATGCTGATCAGTAGCCAGTGGAGGGGGGTTTACAGGTTTTACAAGAGGTGAGCTGTATTGTAACTTTTTAAATGATCCCCTGGTGAACAGCTCCACTTGTTCAAAGGCAAAAACAGATGCTGATCAGTAATAATAACAGTGACACTAATGTGTGTTTTAAAGCATTAAAGCCCCAGGACCCAACATCCTTTAACACTGAGGTGATTTGGGGAAAAAATGTCCTAAAAAAAGAACAAAGACATTTTTTGCATACAACATGACTTGCTCATTATTAAGATAAAAGGAAAACATTTAAGTAATAGAGACCCTTGGTTCCTTTTTCAAAGGTGACTGGCTTGAACCAATTTGGGAGGCTATCAAAAATTGCAACCTTGGTTTTGGTGCTTTCTCATTCAAATGCTGATGCCGAGAGGGTATTTTCAATGGTCAGTCTGAACAAAACCTCAATCCGAAATGGCTTGTCTCTGGACAGGACAGTGGCCTCTATCATGACCCTGAAAATGGCTGGACTTGAGCCAAATTGTTTTAAGTGGGAGCCAACAATGCAGATGATGAAAGACTCCAAAAAGGCACCAAACACTTACAATAAACAACACCAGTCATAATATCTCTCTCTCTCTCTCTCTCTCTCTCTCTCTCTCTCTCTCCTCTCTCACACACACTTATTCAATACACGGAAATTGAATAAAGATTTTGTATTTGGTTGACTTGTCAGTGCCATGTGTTATCCTTTCTTCTGCAAGTATGAGCAGTTGTTATTAACAACACCACTAATAATAATATTATTATTAATGAAAGGTCCCCATTCCTGTGACCTGACCCCTCCAGGAGGGGGGGGATGTGACTCTTGCCTGCATTCAAAACTTGAGAGCCCTGATACTGTCTCTGAAAAAAAAAAATGCACTTACAATTTACCAAAAGCAACACATTTTCCTCAATATACATTGCATATAACTCATTCTGACGTGTCTCTGAATTATGTCTGAAGTGAATTCCTTCCGTGTTTCACTCGACTGACAACATGCGAGATGGTGCACGTAGCCCACTGCTAAACCATCTTGCGCCAACGTGCGTAGCTGGTATCCAAAGTGTTTTAGTAGACAGACGTTTGTTGCAAAGTCTTCCAATTATAATCAACAACTGATACAGGTGGATGAAAAAGTGATAGTGTGATAAAGTACTATACTAGTACTACTGAGTGATAAGAATGCTAGTGAATGCTTGATAAGTAGACAATAATAAATAATTAGGTGTATTTTTGAGTGCGCGCTGCACGTGCATACTATTACTCTAAATAATAGTACTGGCAAGAAATAAAAGTTACTTTCACCCCTGCATCAGACCAAGCAAAATCTTAGTGTATGTAATACCTTATTGTCTCATCTCATTACCTCTAGCTGCTTTATCCTGTTCTACAGGGTCGCAGGCAAGCTGGAGCCTATCCCAGCTAACTATGGGCGAAAGGCGGGGTACACC
>JAODXR010000004.1:12868675-12873873 GCA_028877395.1 Cathorops festae
ACTGCTGCAAATCATTTAACTGGAAGAGCTTTGCAAAGCTTACATCTTTTAAAATGCTGAAAAATCACTCGGCCTGAAATGTTCTTGCGAGGGCCGTGGGGCTTAGACTGTCGTTTTCAGAAAAGCCAGATTTGGCCAGAAATATCCGTGTGTTTGAGAGTCACCTAATAGGGACTCGGAACAGCTATAAGCAGAGAAGTACAATTTCTGTGTGTGTGTGTCACAAAATGCATGACTACTGCGTCATTTTCTAGAAATTATTTTACTCTCCTTGGCAAGAACGAAAAGGAGCGTGTAAAACTGCACCAAGCTCTTCAATACTTTGGTATAGAGATAAATTTTCAATTCAAGTTACCAAAAATGAAATAGCTGAACTATTGAAATAATTCCTTGTATACTTTCTTAGTATGACGGCAAATTCTTTATTTATACCAATACCAAGCAATAACATAAATTAAAAAGGATGTCGCTATCTCACACATTGTACTTTTTTTTTTTTTTAGCATTTTCTCTTCAGACGAACAACAAATCATTTCATTCCATACTTTTAATCATCTCAGACTCCTATTAGGCACGTAAAAGCACTCAATGCTAAAGATGGCTCCGCAACTATAGGAAACAAATTAGTGAAGAATAGTTAGCGCTCTCAAAATATCATAGTGAGATGCATCAACTGAAGGCCAAAATCTTTCCATAAGACAAAGACGTGCTCAAAGTCCAAGCTGAAAAGGATTTTAAAAGCATGCAGAGAGAGCCATGAAGGCCGTGAAATAAAGAGAGAGATAAAGCGAGCGAGTTGTGTATTCACACGGCCTATTGTGTTCTCTAAATCAGCTTTATTTCACTCAGCGTGGCGTAATCACCGGATCACACAAACGCTTCTTTAAAAACAAAGGAAAAAACATTGTTAAGACTAATGAGGAGCCTCCGTTTCTCCCTTTTATTTTTAATGAATCCTTTTTCATTCAAGTTTTTATTCGGCCCCTAATTCAATTGCAGGATCGTATTCAATAAACTGGCGAAACCAAAACCAAGAATGAATAAAATACAAAAAAAAAAAGGAAAAGAAATTGCACAGGCAGTGTAATTAAGGGCTGCATTAGCAAACAGCACATAGGGGATGAATCTGAACAGGTCAAAGAGGAATCAGCTCTTCAGGGGGCTTCTAAAATCTCTGAAATATGCAAAAAAAAAAAACTTCTATCCCCAAACTATTTTTTCAGCTTCTTGAACCCTCGATCCTGTGGCTGAGTCCAATTGTAATCTCAGAAATGGCATTAATCAAGCCAGGGCCTCGCACGATTCTGACAAACATTAAACACAGTAAGCAGGCAATTATGTATGCATGATTTAATCGGCAACTAATTAATATGCAAATGTATTCATATGTTAGTTACTAAATTAAAAATGCAAAGCAGCCCTTATGGTGAATCTGTGATTTCTGCACAAACATGGCGTTTGAAAATAATAATAATAAAAAAAAAATTAGGGAAAGAAGAAAAAAAACATTCAGACTTTTGCAGTGTTGTTTTTTTTTTCTTGCTCTTCCACATGGCAACCTGTTGCTATTGTGAACAAGAATTATTTATTTATTTAATTTCTCAAACCAAACTGAGGACGTGAAAATGTTCTGAGCACCGATTTTAATTATGTATCACTACAAATTAAAATCGCAACAATAACACTGAAGGGTTAGGAGCTTTAAAAAAAAGAAAAGAAAAGAAGAAGTGAAGAATGCAGCGTTAGCTTAGCTTCGTGTAGTTTAGCTTCCAGGCTAAATGACACACGAACACGCTCAATCAGATTCATTTAAACTCTGGCTTTGTTTAAAAAGCAGTCGGCATGCGGTTCGAGCTAAAAGCTAAAAGGGCTAAGGGGCTGCACTACCTGCTTGGCTGCTGTGAAGGATTGTGGGAGATGAATAGAGGGGTCAGGTAGGGGATAATAGACTCAGAAAACCCCTTCAAACATACACACAGAGGGGAGCTCTCTCACTCTCACTCACACACACACACACACACACACAAAAAGGGGCAGACAGAAGGCTACCTGGGTGGGCAATTAACCCGTATGTTTTATAGCTAAACGACAAGCCTCTCTCTCTCCCCCTCTCTCTCTCTCTCTCCTCTTCTTCCCTGTTTTTGTTTTCATTTGTCTCTCTTTCTCGGATTAAGAAACGATTTCGTAATCCGTCCCGGTAAGGAAAGGAATTGTGTCATGCCAGAACCTCTTTCCCATCCTCTCTATTGCTCTCTCCATCCGTCATTCTCATCCTCTTTCCCTCTGCGCCCATCTCTCTCTCTCACTCTCTCCTCCTCTTTTGGCGTGAAGTGAACTTTCCCCGTGGTGCTGGATGGCAGTGCAGCCGGAACGCTCGCCCTAAATCAGGGCTTGTGGGAGACGCGTCTTTGATGTGGAGGGAATAAATTTCAGTGTGGCACAAGCCACGCATTTTTATTATTATTTAGTAGAACTGATAACAATATTCTCCTTTATTATTGTCTAATATTCGCATCGTTATAACCCGAAGCTTGGACACTACAAACCTTTGCCAAGCCAATAAAATGTGGTGAAATTGAACCGATGACCGTCACTTCGCTTTCTGCCAACTTTTATTGTCCATCCTGCCATCTCTCTCTCGATATCTCTCAGCCACTAGAGAAATGACCCCGACCAGCGCATGCTCTCTTCTTCATCACAAACAGCTTTCATGCTCTCGCATGAGATTTAGCTCTGAGACACAGTTTGTGATATTATTATAAATAATAATAACAATAATAATAGAAGAGTTATTATTTTTGATAGTTTTTAAATAATTATGTCTAATAAAATTAAGTCTTAGAAAATAAATAATTGTTGAGTTTTACTATAATAATAATAATTCTTATTACTATATTACTATTATTTACAATAACATTTTACGATTATGTTATAATCATATTATAATATTGTAATAAATAATGTAACTGTGTTTAATAATAAGAACAATAATAATATTGCATAATTGCAAGATATTCATAAATATGTTTATTATTTTTTCCATGCAAAAAAAAAAGAAGCTGATGAGGTCATCTATATACACATAATGAACAGCGTTTTGTGCTATATCATCCATTATTATAGAACAAAAGTCCATCAGTACAAGTTAAAACTCTTTGCTACCTTTTGAAAATATTTGTCCACACTTCAATTAATTTAATTTCCTGAATTTAAACGACAATTCCTTCTCTACCTCGACGTCTACAGCAGTTCCACTCGACCTGCTCTAATCATCCAGATGAATCTCACATCTGGGCAAAACGTGCACAAGATCTGTCTTCCAAATCTGAAAATCCTGCACTGACTTTTCACACAGAATACCTTTTCCCGCTGACTTGTGTTATAAATGTGTTATACACACTGCATTACTGTTCCCTGGCCATACACTCGGTATTCTCACCACATCAATCTGCACTGAACTCTAACTGGAGTCCTGATGTTCTCTTACTGCTGCTGATTATTGCACTTATACTCTCGTGTGCATAGCTTTTACATTGTAGATTGTGTAACGCTCACAATGTCTACATGTGCACCTGAGCTGCTGAATCAAATTCTTCTGGACATCCTCAGGAAATGAATACTGCACTAACACACACACACACACACACACACACACATTTTTGTGACAATATATTTCCCAAATCATCTGTATTTAGAAAGCTGGTATGTGTGCAGTAAATATTACACATCTTTAAACATTACACACAACATGGAATTTAAATAAAAAAAACCCTATTACTCCAGTTTTTTATTACACTCACTTTGGTAATGCAAAGAGCATGACTAAATCCCATAATATTCCCACAGAATTACCTTCTCAAACAGAAACACTGAGCAGTCATGGAACACGTAATGCTGCTGTCACAGACAGCATGAGGAATTCATCGCTGCACGACTACATTACTTTTTTTTTCCCCCCTTTGGCCAAAATATTCGGGACGGCTCTGTTATCTGCAGCTGCAGCCGAACAAAAGTTCCCTTTGTAAAATGCGAGTGTAAACAAACAGGATGGCGCTAATTTGATTAGCGGGGCTTGCACAAAATGGCTGCTGGTGCGTTGAGCACGATGATGACGCCCGATGGCGAAGAAAAAGCGAAACAAAAAGAGTAAACCGACACAACACAAAAGAAAGGTGGGCCTAGTGTGAGGAAACCTAATACACGCTCCGAGAGAAGTTTTTGCTACTCTTGGTATTGCTTTCAGAGCTCTGTCTCATTTATTCATTTCATTTCAATTCACTACAACTCAATAGCTGAACATCTGTATGACCGTATTCGCTTGGAGCATTGGACTCAGTCTCGATGATAAAATTAGCTTTGTAGTCAATCAGTCAACCAACCAATCAATCAATTAAAATTAGCATAGAGTGTATTCAATATTGCATGATGGTGCTATATATTTTATAGAATCCAGATTTTATAGAATCACGGATTGTTCATAACACTAATGTTTTTCTCCGAGCAAAATTTTCATTTCCTTTGAAAATAGAGATTTAAAAATATATATTTCTCATAGGTCCACTTCTGTTTGTAGCACTAAAGGAAAAAAAACAATGTTTATTATTTATTCCTTATGATATTTAATAGTCATATAATACTAACTATAATAATCCTAATTCTTAAAAAATTAAGTATTTATATATCCAAGTTTAAATCTCTCGATCAATCATTTAATGTGCTGTTTTACTCCCCAGAAATTTAACATACAGAAATACACACACACACACACACACACACACACACACACACACACACACACACACACACTTCTATCCCCTTTTCAAGCTGAAACACCGTTCAGACTCGTTTTCTTCCTGATAATATATTCTCTAGCGTTTGTAGAGATTAGCATTTATTAGCAGCACTTGTCTCCGATATGACTGTGTTTGACAGCGAGGCAGAAAGTGCGTCGCTTCCACTCTTTTAGGTGAAAATGGTAGCGTGAGAGATACAAACGTCTCTCTCTTGCGTTCCTTTTCTTCTACAGACGTGTGGAGAGCAGACATTTTCCCGAACGGGAAAATTTGGTCTGATGCCAATGACCCGACATGCCCGCGGTCAGAGAACGTCTGCGCTCTCTCCGTCTCTCTCTCTCTCTCTCTCTCACACACACACACACACACACACACACACACACACACACACACACACACACACAC
>JAODXR010000004.1:13043650-13055493 GCA_028877395.1 Cathorops festae
GTAGTCAGCTGGGATAGGCTCCAGCTTGCCTACAACCCTGTAGAACAGGATAAAGTGGCTAGAGATGATGAGATGAGATAAACAAAGTTAGAATTTGATACCTGCAAAACAGTCAAAATTTTCAGACAGAGGCATTATTACCATTGTGTTATCTCACCTTTCCTTTTAAGAACACTTTTGAATCATGTGGGAACTGACGATATTCATTGTTTCAGTTTTGCAAATGGAATTTTTGCCCATTCTTGCTTGATAGAAGTCTTCAGCTTTCAACAGTCCATGGTTGCTGTTGTCTGAGTCTCCTCTTCATGATGTGCCATACATTCTCAATAGGAGACAGAGCTGGACTGGCAGCAGGCCAGTCAAGCACACGCACTCTGTGTTTATGAAGCCACACTGTTGTAGCTCATGCAGAATGAGGCCTTGCATTGTCCTGCTGAAATAAGCATGGACTTCCGGGGAAGAGACATTGCCTTGATGACTATGTCTCTCTAAAATCCCAGTATATGCCTTTGTGTCAGTGGTACCTTCACACACATGCAACTCACCCATACCATGGGCACTGATGCACCCCATACCATCACAGATGCTGGCTTTTGCACTTTTCTCTGATGACAAGCTGGATGGTCATGTTCATCTCTGGTATGGAGAACTCAACATCTGGTTTTCCCAAAAACAAGCTGAAATGTGGACTCATCTGATCATAGCACACATTTCCACTGTCTTTCAGTCCATCTCAGATGAGTTCTGGCCCAGACAAATCAGCGTCATTTCTTCATAGAATTGATGAATGGTTTCCTCCTTGTACAATACAGTTTCAGGTTGTATTTATGGATGCAACGGTGGACTGTGTTAAGTGACAATGGTTTTCCGAAGTACTCCTCAGCCCATGTGGCTATCTTTGTCACATTAGCATGATGGTTTCTCAGGCAGTGCCACCTGAGGGCTTGAGGCTCATGCACATTCAACAGTGGTTTACAACCTTGCCCTCTGGGGGGGGAGGAGGGGTAACAGGAGGACAGAGGATGGGAAGGAGCAGTAGCCTAGCTTGACAAGAAGCAATACTGGACAATGCACAATATAAATGTACAATATAATGTGCAATACCTCTCCTGCTGGACTTTTTTTTCCTCCCTATATCTTATTCTTTTTTATATTTGTATATGTAAATAATTTAATTTAATTTATCTATAAGTTTTCTCTATTTTCTTTTCTCTGTTTATCCTGTAATGATGCTGCTGGAATTTTAATTTCCCTGAGGGAACCCTCCCAAAGGGCTCAATAAAGTTCTATCTGATCTAATCTAATCTAAATAATGTTCTGTTGTACTGTTCTGAGTGAAGTACAGGTGAAAGGTTATTTACAAATAATTGTTTTCAGTTTTAATTTCAAATTCAACATACTGTCCCAACTTTTTCTGATTTGGAGTTATAAATAAAATCAACAATTTAAGTTCAATTTCTCGTATGTGATGGACACGTCACAGGCAAACATGTCACATCCATAACCGTGAGTTTCCTCAGTCATGTACAATAAATCACATACCAAATATATATTGTTTTCTGCAAAGGTCTTTAAATTCAGTGTTTGTTAAAATGTGATGATACATTCACAACACTGATAAACTGCAAATGTAACTGCTGTATATTAGGAACATAAACACGAATGTCCTGCTTTTAAATATTCGCCAGCATTCTCCCTGAAAGTTCAGAAATATTAAGTTATTTGTCTATACTCATAACAATTTCTATCACTATATATAAATTGAAATTGTACATTGACAATGCTGGAACTACCTCGAAATAAAATCGTAAATACATCATGATAAACTAATATTCTAATATGAATATAAACTACCTACCTTTTATTGATATAAAAACATTTCTATTTTCATAGTCTAGCCTTCATAACCGGAGTGTCTATGTAAGTCACTGTCAGATCAAATTCCTTGTAAGTGAATCTTAGTTGGCAATTCCACAATTTTCATTGATGTAAAGCTTTAGCATGACACAACAGGCCCTTACCCCATCACAGTAAGCTACAGTAAGCTAAACACTAGTAATGAAGTCATGTTTTGTCTTCAGCCCTTTGGATCACCTCATATACAAACATTTTTTATACTCCAATTTCAGGTCATGCTAACAGTCTGGGGTGGCCTTATCAAACCTCAACAGAGATTAACACACACACACACACTGCAGAGAAGTAGGCTGTAGGCCACAACAATGTCAACAGACCCAGAATCCCAGCACACACAAGGAAGTGATGTAACCTTGGGGAGAGGGACACAGAGAGCTCAACTGAACAGTTCCCCCCCCCACTAGAAACTTTTTTTTTTTAAAGAAAATAAAAGAAAAAGAACAGGCTGCATTGTGTGACAGGCCTAATTTTTTAACTGGGCTACACATTCTTCATATATTTGGGCTGATTCTATTTTGCTTAGGATGATCAGCTGTGAGAAAATCCACCCACTCTGCACACAAAATTAGAGTTATTTCTTTTGATTCTTCTTCAAGAGCAAACTGAGCATTACAAAGGCCTGTAAGCTTTTTCAAGGTTTGTGGCACAGCCTATTTGTGGCTTTTCACTGTATAAACCACTACAACCACCATACAACTGTTATACAACAGTTACAAATACACAACCACATCAGCAGGCAATACAAAATCTGTCTTCTTCAGAGCACCACTGCATCTCGGTTATTTTTTAAACAGAAATATTTAAATATACAGATCAGCTTGTGCCCACTGGCTCGATTAATGATGGACAGAATCATAATATAAATGACTCTGAAAATCTTTTGCCTGTGTTAGTTTGCACCACAGCTAATCATGGGGTCTTATTTACAACGTTGTAATAAGACAGTGAATCATGATACATTCTGATTGACAGCAGGGACTTGATCTCTTTGCTTCGGCGCCATATCAATGCCTTTGACTGTAGGGGTAAATACACTAAATATTAAGTAATATTACATACTTCTTCATTTGAAGAAGTGATTTGTAGTGTTTGGAGGCAAGCCTATTTTTTTAAACCCATCGCAACTGCTTTATATTTCAGGCCTACTTTTGTTTTTATATTCATCATGTTCAAGTGCACAAGACAGACATTCTTTGCACATAAAAGGTGGCAACAGTTTGCTGAACTACATATTACAAAGACCTATTGTGATTTAGGATTATCACAAGGCTATTTATGGGCTTTTGCATATAAACATGTACAGCAATCAGCAATACATGCTCAATGTTAATTACTTACACTACAAACATACTTGCATTGCTTACATATTTAATCATAATTAATGATTAATCAGATCAATCATAATCAGCCAGAGCCTTGAGTAAACTTGGACCATGGTGTGAAGTATACTGACCCGAGACCAGCTTTCTACTTTCGACTGTACTACTGAAGTTGATTGTGCGTCAGTAAATAGTCTTCATTAGTCAAAGAGAAGCCATAACACTTAAACCTTATTGTTTTTAAAGCATTTTTCAGGCTATAAGAGTAGTCTTGTGACTTTCCAGATATAAACTAAAACAAACAACGGTCACAAAAATGACAGGTATGCTTCATGTGATGTGGTCACACATTCACTGTTATCATTCAAATTATTTTGACGCCATTTTGATTGGCTGAGCGAACTGCAAATAGCTGCCTACAAATCATGCTATGCTTATGCACATTACAGTGGAAAGCCTTTTTGCAAACTCAATAATGGTCTGCTGATGCACAGTTACTTTGTACTTTTGTATTTTTAGTTTTATGAGATGCAAATAAAAAAGTGATTGGATGCGATTTCTTTGTTATCATGTGACTCATTGTGCAAACTTTATAATCAGTATTTCAAAAACATTTGAATGATAAAATTATTATTGAACTCGGTTTTCACAAAACTTGTTTCGCAAGCAATTATTTGCCTCTGCCTTCAACATCGGCAAATAATTGCTACTTGCTCGCCACTAACAAATCAAGACATTTTCCTCAGCCTTGCCCAATAACTGCTTATTATTACATGGCAACCCATCCTACATATTTACATACTTATATATTTTTGATCACCATATAGTTGAGATCAATACCAGGTTTACTACTGTACTAAGAGTTTGTGTTCTAATACTGCTTGCATATGGCTGCATGATTTTTAAAGAAACAGGAATCACATTTTCTTTTTACTTTGATTTGAGATCACGATTCTTTGCGCAATTTTGTATATTTATTGAATTTTGACATTTATTGTAGCACCGTGATTGGTATATTTCCCTAGCACATGCTTGTCTGCATTTTAAATTACCGATTTATCATCATGTTTATACAAGAGGCATTCGCCGAATTATTAACCAAACAATACCTGATATTTATGATAAAACTTATCATATTAGGGTGAAAAGAGTGCGGTCCTCTCAAACTCAAAAGGAAATCAACAATAGTAACGGCTGGTTAAATAATCAGTCACGGCAATGCATCTAATCTGCCTATAGCAACTCATAAGCCACATGTGGGTGAAAGTCTGTTTTGACAAATGTGCTCTACGCGTACTGCGTGCAGACTCACTCCCCCAATCATACCTTTCACACATTTAGTCATCATTTGTTTCGGAATAATTTATCCCTTCCCACTATATGCGGGAGTTTGGGTCATTTTAAAATTCATCCACAGCTGTTTAATGTTTGTTACTCTCCTTTTTCTTCTGTAGATTCGCTGATGTGTGGGCATGAGGTCATGTGGTACAACATCGATGGTCAGTGGTCACAGCAAATAGTGGCACTTGGTTTTACGCGATGGTTGTCCGAGAACATATGCTGCAGAATTAATGCTGTCCTTTAATACAGTTTTTTTTTGTGCAGCCGTATACTCTTATCAAAATGTATTTTGTATGGTACCATAAAACTAATTCAGGAATACCTCAAGCATCAAAAGCTTTAGAGGTGTGTATTAATAAAAATAATGTAAGAGATTGTCTTTACACAATTATAATAATAACAATAATAACAACAACAGATATTTTTAATAAACACCTAAACAGTGGATTTTCCCATATTTTTATGTGGACCTGTTTAACATACTCCAAATTTTAGCAACTGCTGCCTTATATTAGCAAATATAAAACTTTTTTTTTTTACATTAAAGCTGGCAGCGAAGCTTGTGGAGGTAGTTCCTATTCACAGTCTCTGGCACTGAAGAACAATTCTATCATGGCTCTTGGCTTTGACTAGCTGGCACAAATGTCCATTTTTACATGTAGAGCATCTCCTTGCCAAGATATTTTTACCCTCAATAACCAAAGAAGCCTGATGAGAAATAATGAGAATAATCTCAAACAAAAACCTTGAAATGATAGCCATTATTACTGGGGTAATTATTAGCATTAGATTGTAAATAACGCTAATACTATCACTATTACAGGTTAACATGCCTATTAATTCCTTAATCCTATGCACAATTAAAGCATGGATCTCTCTCTCTCTTTCTTTTTGTCATGATTCTGCTTCCCAAGAGGAAGACAAAGAGAGGTTATAAGGCACAGGATAGTGGGAGGAGAAGAGATATGAAGTATTAAGTGTCTGGTTCCTTTGCACTCTATACTCAAAACATTCCCTGTAGTTCTAATGGGTTTTATCTATCTTGCATTCATCTTTATCATTTTATCATCATCTGTCCATCTTAAGTACTTCATACATTGCGCGTGTCATGATTATTAACCAAACCTGGCCTTCATCACTGTGAACTGAGTGTGCCATGAAGGGCCCGAAGCTGCCTGTGCTCTAAACACTTGGGGAAATGAGCAAGGTTGGCATCGAGTTGATTCTCTCTCTCTCTCTCCCCCTTTCTCCACTCTGCCATCCTGGACACAAAGAATCAACCACTAGCAAAAGGTTTGAGTGATTAGACCTCTCTGGAATCCTCTTTAAAGATTATAAATAAAGTTATAATATCACTATAGTACCTATTTATTTACTTTGTGTGGTATATTTACTGTTTTAACAGGGGTAGATTTGCACTTTTATGAAACATTTCCACGTATTTTCGTGCCAATTGCAAGTTGCATGGCAACAGGGGTAGTTGGAGTCCAGAGCCAACACCACCACCCCCCTCCCCATAACACACTCACACACAGACACACACCGCGACACAATTCATGGGGAAAAACACAGGGGCACAGAGGGAGGTGGAGGGGGAAATGCAAATTACCAAAACCCTAAATAACATACCAGTCTGGGAAAAAAAAAAAAAAGAGAGAGAGAAAACAGAAAGAAAAAAAAAACAATGCTGACCATTCGGTGTAGACACAACACAGTCGCTCAGAACCTCTCTGAGAAGACAAACTCTGGACCGGAGTCGCCGTGACCTAAAATGACTAATTTAGCAATGGCTGTCTGGAAACGGAATACCGTTTTAGCTGATTCAAAACATCACGTTGTGTTTTGCTTCCTGGGTCGAAGAGAGAATTAGTCCAGGGTCAAGGTCGTTTCTTTCTTCCTTCCTTTTTTGGCAAACCATCAACATTTGTTAAAAAAAAAAGCACGAGTCATACTGTATGTAAGCGATGAACACACACTGCTTAAAAATAGTCTGTGTTAGCGTAAGGGTGAAGATGAACTATGCGTAACAGAAATATTTTAAACTACATTTGCCATAGAGCGATTTCAGATGCTGACATTTTAATTTCGTTTACACAGTCTGACACAGACATGTTACACCTGCTTCAATTTATGTGTGCACACACACACACACACACACAAATAGACATATACAACCATCTGAAGTTCTAAAGTGGCACCAGGCCCACTCAGTGTTATATGTTCAAACAGCCTGCACACAGCTATCCTATCTGTTCGATATAAACCTTAGCGGCAGCCATCTTCTTACGACACCAACATACAAAGAAGCAATTATAATAATAAAACTCTGCTATGATATAAGCCTCCTACTAAAGAGCACACACACTTCAAAAGAGCAACATTAATGGACATGTCAAACCCACTACACACGCACGCACACACACACACGCACACACATGTGCGCCCTGGTGTGAAACAGTGACATGAATGAGATTACAACAACATACTTGAGCCGGAGAAGTGCCCACTTCCCAGTGAGGTCGGTCCATTTTTCCCACTGCTAACCGGAGGAGAAAACATCTAAAAAAAAAAAAAACAATTATAACATGTTACAAATCAATGAGAGAAAACAAATTATCTCTAAACAGCCATCATCATCTCTAAAATATACACATATAAACAACTATAAACTAACAAACATTAACATACAGTTGCTGCTGTATTTATTATCTAAATGTTTTAAATATAATCTCCCTTGATTTAAGATAAAACTGATTAATCCCCACAAGTAAATTCAATTGTTCCATCATGGCAGCGTGTAAAGTACAATGTGCAGCACAATTAATGAGAATGCAGCACAGTTATGTTTACCATTACCTATTATTATTATTATTTTTTTATTTTATTATTTTTATTTTCTGCAGCTCGAAAGCATCTTGTCTTCTCTACCCTTCATTCTTTCCCATATATGCATCATACAGTGTGTGTAAGATGGCTTTTTAGAATATTTGCAATGTCTATAAAGTTGACTGCTGGACTGGATGCCTATCAGAAACATGACCAAGCAGGAATGTATTTAAAACTATTTAATAGACATTTAGTTTTATTCATGTTGGTGAGACTACAAATACAAAATGCCTGCTAAATTCCTTGTTCTGAAATAACTTTTAGAGTGTTGAAATAAGTCTCAGAGTGCTGATTTAACCTTACATTTACACTTCCTATTATATTAAAAGACTACCCTGTTTATATAAATCCAACTGGACACAAGAAATCGCTGATTTTAATTTAGCATTTAGAGTTAATTCATCACAGTAGGTGTTAATACAACACTGAGCCTTTTACTGTGCCCCAAAGAAAAGGTCTGATTTGCCTAATCTGACACTACAATATGCAACAGGACAATGCTAAGGATTTCACAGCTTAGAAAAGAGAAACCTGTCACTGCTAAGACATTACTGTGTCCACAAAAAGGATACAAAACTCAAACATAACATTTTATAAAATCAATGAAAGAATAAAGCATGAAAAAATGTGTAAAAGTGGGATGCACTACCATTGATGTTGGGAACGTTTTCAAATCGCTGTTTCGCATCTATAAGACACCAAAATGCCTAAATGAAATATCACATCTCTCTATACAAAAACACTTCATGATCAAAATGACATGCTGATACTTTCTCCACATGTTTACACTCAGTCTACATTCAGTGCATATTTACAAAATCCCTTAATTCAGCATGTGCATCATGAAATACTCTGGTATGTGCAAAGCCAACAAATAAAACAGAACACATTAGGTTTTGCTTGAAAAGGTACGTGTGAATCCGAATCTCTTACCGCGCTGAAGTCGAGTAAGTCGCTGAGCTCTTTGTCTGTCCCTAAAGCTGCCATCCTCTGCTGATGATGTTGCATTTTGGCAAAATCACACAAACCTGAAAACATGGGAAAACACACACACACACATACACACACACACACACACACATGCACGCACGCACGCACACCAGATTAAAGAGAAGGCATGAACGGGAGATAATAATCATCCTGTTTCACATCTTCCTTCAAAAAAAACACATTCGCATTTTAAAAAAATAAATAAAAAATACCAAACAAGGCATTGCAAAGTCTCACAGCAGCCTCACGACTCCACGGAAATATATAACTAAATAAATAAGTGCACCCAAGAAAAATGACCTGACAAACTGTTCTCTTTGAAACGAGTTTGCATTTTTAAAACAAGTCAGGCCAGCGATTCCAAAAACAGGATTTTGTTCAAAGAAAGAGAAATACAGTAAATAGGCAGGATTCCTTTATTATATTTCCTTTCTTTTTTTTCCCCCTGTAATGATATGCATAATGTCTCATTATCACAGCTGAAATGAGAAACACTACTCTAATAGATCTTTAAAGTCCAGCTGATGCTGATAAGCTGTTGGAAAAGGGAGGGGGGGACTTAGAAAGACAAAATAACAGAAGATGAACGCGTATGATGACATTTACTCATAATAGTCTTAACAGAACAGAGGTCGAGCAAGTGATAGTGTTAATATGGATTAAACTGCGACGGGTGGAGAAGCATTTTAAAGACAAATGAGATGACACACACACAATATATATATATGTGTGTATATATATATACATGTATGTGTGTGTATATGTATATACACACACACATACACACACACATATATATGGCAGTGCTTTGGAAACGTATTTGGAAGCAAATGCAAGTCGAAGCGTCCTGTTTGCGTGCACACACACACACACACACTGCAAGGGTTCTGTCAAAACTTGACGTCCCAACGTGTTTGGCTCCAACACCAGCACCAATACCCTCTCATTTGACGCGTTGCACGCGCTCCACATTCTGAACCTGGACGTGCAACACAGCGCGCGCTTCTCGGCCAAAGTGCCACGAGCGCTTTTAAATTATAACGGTCACTCTAACGGTGGCTAAATTAACCGTCGAACCTTCTGGTGCAAGTTTGATATATCGAGTTGAACTTGACTGCCAGGAGTGTTTTAAACTTTTCACCACAGTCAAGTGTGTGTGCGTGTGAGAGAAAGTGTACGTGCCAAGTGTACAAAACACCCAGAGGGACGGTGTATCCGAAAATAAATAAAATAAAATAAAAGCTGTTCTGTGTGAGGGGGAAAAAAACTAGATAATGTGAATCAAACTGAGCCGTTTAAACCGTGTGTGTGTGTGAGAGAGAGAGAGAGAGTCACGGCTCAACACGCAAAACAGACAACACTGACTAAACGGATAAAAACACAAACCAAACAACATATTTTTCCTCACAAATTACCTTCTGTCGAAGTGTTCATCCACAAAACGAAGAAAACGCCGCCGTTTTCTGGAGTGTTCTGGTAAATTCTCAGCGCCTTCTTTAGCCCAGAGAGCACTTTTCCCCGTCACTAGCCCTGTCACTCAAGTCAACTTGCTAGCTAGCAGCGTGCTAGCTCAAATCTCTGTCCGACAACGGCGCTTCAATAAAAAACCTACATTTGCTTCAGAAAGCGCCGCGTAGCCTCCAGGAACGAGCAGCATAGAGCAAAGCACAGGTTACCGTCTGCTGGAGTGCGAAGTTTTAAAACACATTTCTGTGGTCTCTCATTTGCTGTGAATAGTCCAGTCTCATAACTCATATCTTGCCTTAACCTTGGGCACAGTTCCAGTTCCTGACTCCCTTCTCTACTGATGGGCGATTCGGCGGCGATTCATTCATTCATTCATTCATTTTGAACGACTCTTCGAAGTGAATCAAAAGAATCGACTCCCAAGAACAACCGACTCGAAACTCATTTCCTCTAAAACAAAGCTCAAGAAAGAGAACATTTCGATTCGGCACGGCTTACGAGATGCTTAGTGAAACATTTCACTCATAATTTAGTCCGTAACCTGACATCTTTACGCGCTATCATTTTCTTTTCTACATCGTCGACAAATTTCATGTGCGTGTCCAGCGTTTATTTTCTTCAATGACTATTTCATATTTTCTCTGGACTGTAAGTTTTTTTTAATTATAATATGAGTAAAATATTTCAGAAACCAAGATTTATTTGTCCGTGCCTTAATGCATCGTCTAAAAATATTTAAAACAAGCTTTATTTGTTTATTGATAGTGTTCATGGTCCTGACAGGAAACTAGTTCCGGTCAACGGAAAGGAAGCAGCGCGCGCACAGAAAGACGCACCAGGCGCGCGCTCCTCTCCTTCAGTCTCCAAGGTCCGAGGCTGTGTCCTAAATGGCACGCGCGCACTCGTGCTCAATAGTGTGCAAATAGCATTTTGTAATAATTACGCACCATTGACACGTGGGTCTTTCAAATGTTCACTTTCTGTTAGAAGTGTAAAAATGTGATGTGTGTAAGCAGAGGCGATTCTAGAGTCTGGTGTGGTCCCAAGCAAGGGGGCCCTTCTGACCAGTGTTCATCACCAATATGCTATAAATAATCTGACACCAACGAAAAATTTATGAAACCAAAGTTTTTTTTAAATTCCAAATGTGAAAATACAATGGTAAAGAACAATAAAAACAGTAAAAACCAAAATAAATAAGCCCTCGGGCCCCGACTCTCGGGGGGACCCCTGGGCCAGGGGCCCCAAGCAGGTGCCTGCCTTGCTTGTTCACAAGCTGCACGTCTATGTGTAAGCTGACGTCTCTCTCTCTCTCTCTCTCTCTCTCTCACACACACACACACACACACACACATGCAGCATCTGTGATGCTAGGTTTAAAACACACACTGACCACGTGCACGTCATAGGTGTATACAGTACAGTGTGTACTCTGACTATGGCTCATCACTCCATGCACAATTTATATTATATTATGTATGTCATATTTCATCAGTGCCATATTTTTTCATGACCAAAGGAGCACTGTTCATTCTCTGCGGAAAAGGGAAAATTTACACAGTACTGTAACTCTCCTTCTCACTCTGGTCCTAGCCTATTCTCAAGCATACACCTTTTGTACCTTTTACCCACAAAGGTCCAGGTAGTTACAATCCATTTATGTAACGTAAATCATTTTCAAATGTACATCATATCCATTTTTCCTGCCGAAGCACATATAAACATACTAAAGACACAAATATGCACCTTTGATTAAGGGGTAGTACCACCCCAGCGATAACTAAAGGCAGGTTAGTAGGCCGCCTACTATTTCTTTGACAGTGGTGGCTGAATGATCTGAACATATATATATTTAGTATAATTACATAAGTGAATATCATAATTCTAGCACGCTCATTGGTCGAATTTCACGCTGTAAGGAGC
>JAODXR010000004.1:14982512-14994205 GCA_028877395.1 Cathorops festae
TGATGACCTGGCGACTTGTCCAGGGTGTACCCCGCCTTTCACCCGTAGTCAGCTGGGATAGGCTCCAGCTTGCCTGGAGAACAGGATAAAGTGGCTAGAGATAATGAGATGAGATGAGGGGTGTGGTCAAGGGCTGGTTTGTGAATGGAGAGCAAAGCCGGGGAAGGTGAGTGGCAAAGTGGAAGCACCTATTATGGATTAAAGTGCTGTGTCTGTGTGTTTGTGTGCAATGACAGGTAGCTCGCCAAAATTGCTCGCCAAGTGGCAAGGGCCCTTTGAGATCACACGGAGAATTAGGGAGGTCGACTATGAGGTCAAGCATCCAGATAGGGGTGACACGTCAAATTTACCACCTCAATCTCCTAAAACCATGGAGAGAGGAGGTTCCTGAGGCTCTGGCAATGGTAGTTCTGAAGAGGACAGAGCTGGGACCAGAGGTAAGTCTAAAAAGCGTGGCCCAATTCACCCCAGTCCCCTGTGGAGACCACCTCTCACCATCCCAGAGAGCACAGGTCATTAGTTTGCAGGAGGAATTCTCCGACATGTTCTCACCCCTCCCTGGTCACATTGACCTCATAGAACACCACATTGAGACTCCCCTGGGGGTGGTAGTGCACAGTCATCTGTATCAGCTCCCCGAACACACACACACTAAAAAGTGGTTCGGGATGAACTCCAGGCTATGTTAAAGATAGGGGCAATTGAAGAGTCACACCGTGACTGGAGCAACCGACGGGTTGGTCTATTTCTGTGTGGACTATAGAAAAGTCAACATGGTGTCTAAATTTGATTCATGTCCTTTGCCCCGCATTGATGAACTGCTCGATCGGTCAGGCGCAGTTCGCTTTTACTCCACACTGGATTTAACAAAGGGATATTGGCAGATCCCCTTGTCTCCATTATCCTGGGAAAAATGGCTTTTTCCATTCCATTCAGCTTACACCAGTTTGTCACCCTTCCTTTTGAGTTGTTTGGGGCCCATGGGACATTTAAGTGTCTCATGGACCGAATTCTTTCTCCCCACAACGTGTATGTAGCAGCCTAATTAAATGATATAATCATTTATAGTAATGATTGGGAGCAGCATCTACAACATCTCAGGCTGGTCCTGAGGTTGGTGAGGTGCGCGGGGCTCATGGCAAACCTGAAGAAGTGGGCAATTGGGCGGGTGGAAGTACAGTATCTGGGCTTCCACTTGGGTCATGGGGAGGTGCGTTCCCAAAGTGATAAGACTGCAGCACTTGCAGCCTGCCCAAGACCTAAGAACAAAAAGGGGGTGAGGCGGTTCCTGGGGCTGGTGGGCTATTATATACGGTTTGTGCCTAACTTTTTGAACGTCACCAGCCCGCTGACTGACCTCATTAGAAAAAGGGAGCAGCAGATCCAGTCCAGTGGATGGAGCCATGCCAACAGGCCTTTAACCAGGTAAAAGCTGTACTGTGTGGGGTCCACCTTTGTACTCCCCTGACTTCTCTCTCCCTTTTGTGTTGCAGACCAACACGTCAAACAGAGGGCTGGGGGCCATTTTGTCCCAAATGGTGGAGGGGGAGGAGCGCCCTGTGCTGTACATCAGCTGCAAGTTCTCCATGCAGGAGATGAAGGACAGCACCATCGAGAAGGAGTGCTTGGCCATCAAGTGGGTGGTCCTCACCCTTCTTTATTACCTGCTGGGATGCCCTTTTCACCCTCTGCTTGGATCAAGCCCTGCTCCATTAGCTCCATTGCATGAAGGATGCCAATGCCCAATCACCCATTGGTACCTGGACCTGCAGCCTTTTAAGTTTGAAGTGGTCCACAGGCCAGGGGCACAGATGGTGGTAGCAGACTATCTCTCCCAGCACGGGGGTAGTTAGCTACAGGCCGGAAGACTCCCCAGCCTAAGTCGGACGGTGGGGGTACATGGCAGCGGGAGCATGGTCAAGCACTGGTTTGTGAATGGAGAGCAAAACCGGGGAAGATGAATGGCAAAGTGGAAGCCCCTGTTGTAAATTAATGTGTTGTCTGTGTGTGTTTTTGTGCAGTGAGAAGGGGCAGATAAAAGGGGAGAGGAGCAGAGACTGAAGATCTCTTCTCCTGGCTGAAATCATGGCCATGCACTGGGACAGTAAAAATTTAAATCCACTGAAAAGTGTGATCTGTTTTGATTACTGGTTGATAAAAACCAAAAGTGAACTTGATCGCGCCTGCCTGTTTCAGTGTCCACTGTACGAGGGAGACATTATAATGCTTTATCGTCCCAACTTTTTTGAAATATGTTGCAAGAATCAAAACTGAAGTGTTTATTTTGAAAAAAAAAAACAACCCCAAACATTAAAATTAATGAGGTAAAACATCAAATAATGTGCTGTTGCATTGTTTTGAGTGTAATACAGGTCAAAGATTATTTACAAATCAGTGTTTTCAGTTTAATTTAAATTTTAACATACCACCCGAACTTTTTCTGATTTGTAATTGTAATTCACCCACATCTGCTACAAACCCAACTGCTGGATCACGAACCATTTTCATCGAAGACTCCTTTTTCAAAGAAAAAGCAGACCTTGTCCCCACTTTTCATGAAGTAATCTGCATTTCCCTGAAAAAAGATAACCAGAAGGACAAGTTAGTGAGTCATTAACAGAGGTCTGAGCTGAATGTTGAGGGTTTTGAGCACAACAGTTACAATGGCAGAGTCCTAGGAAACTTAACTATTTGATACTATTTAGTATTATACAGCTCTACTAATTTCTGACTAGTAGGTCAGGGAGACTACTACAGATGGGTGACAATTTAAAGGAAACATACCAACAAATAACATAAGCCAACATAAAACACGCGTGTTAGTAAGCTGTTGGGTCACTACGAGACTTCACAACATCTTCAGTGCACCTTGATAGATAGTACCAGTCAAAAGTCTGGACACACCTGCTAATTCAGCTGTTTTTCTTTATTTTCATTCATTGAAAGACATTTTATGTCTTAAAGTAATGATGGAATATCATTTCTTTTTACTTAGTCGAGCAGTTCTTGACATAATATGGATTACTCCAGTTGTGGAATAAGACTGTTTACTGTATATTTACTATTTACAGTTTGACGGTCTCAAATGCATTGAGAAGGCAAAAAATTACACTAATTAACTTCTGATGCGGCTCACCTGTTAACTGAAAAGCATTCCAGGTAACTACCTCATGAACTTGGTTAAGATAATGCCGATTGTGCACAAAGCGTCATCAAGGTAAATGGTGGCTACTTTGAGGAATATAAATGAGAGACATTGTGGCAGTGGGGGTGTGGTCAAGCAGTAGTCTGTGAATGGAGGGCGAGGTCGGGGAAGGTAAGTGGCTAAGTCATTCCACCTGCTGTCAAATTAATATATATGTGTGTGTGTGTGTGTGTGTGAGAGAGAGACCATCAACTTGCCTGCCGTGCTTCTGTGCTCCACCCATGTCAGGAACTGCCACAGTGGTGCCCAAACCCGGGACGCACAGAAGGGAACCACCCCATGGAGTCCTCCCCATTCGAAGAGCTCATCCTTGCCATTGTCACCGCAGCCGGCACCCCTACAAAGATGGGCCCACAGGACGATCCAGAAGTGTTCCTCGCCCTCTTCGAGCAAACAACCAAGGTGTGGGGGTGGCCGCTGGAGTGGTGTGCCTCCTCTCGCTCCTGACTGGCGAGGTGCAGCTCGCAGCGCAACAGCTCTCTGCTGACAGTTGACTGGTGTATGCTGACCTGAGGAAAGCCATCCTGCAGCGGGTCGGCCACTCCTCAGAACAGCATCGCCAGCGCTTCCGGATGCTGGCATTGGAGGAGGTCGGCCAACTGTTTGCATTTGGTCAGCAACTTCAGGACGCCTGCCGGTGGTGGCTGAGGGCAGAAGACCGCGACGTTGACAAGATCATTGATCTGGTGGCACTGTAACAGTTCATCTCTCGACTTCCGGAAGGAACAGTGGAATGGGTCTGATGTCATCGCCCGGCATCGCTGGAACGAGCCATCGAGCTGGCAGAGGACCATCTGGAGGCGGCTCCGATGGCAGGCAGACAAGGCATCTCCCCTTGCTTCTCTTCTCTCTCTCTTTTCTCCCCCTGTCTCTTGTTCCCCTCCCCACTCTGTTCCCCTGTTGTGGAGGCAGCAGCCAGCTCCTCCCCAGCCAGCCCATCGCACCCATGGTGTCCTCCCATCTCCCTCTTCCATGTCTGTGTTGTCTCCTCCTCAGGTGAGTGACACCCATAACACCAGTGCAGAGGGAAAGCCTGGCCTGGTGTGCTGGCGCGGCGGGGAGTCGGAGCATCTCCAGAGTCGGAGCTCCACAAGGGAGCTGTGATCCGGATCCCCAATGCACCAGAAACAGCCCCTGATCGGGCCGAAATGTATCGCATACCGGTAAGTGTTCAAGGGGATACATATCACGATTTGGTGGATTCCGGTTGTAATTACACCTCAATTCACCAACGCCTGGTGCAAGGTGAGGCATTGGGGAGAGCACAAGGGGTGAAAGTGTTGTGTGTGCATGGGAATGTTCACAATTATCCCTTAGTGTCCATCCGTATTCTATTCCGAGGCCAAATGCATAGAGTAAAGGCGGCGGTTAGTCCTCGTCTCACCCACTCATTGATTTTGGGTACTGATTGGCCAGGGTTTAAAAAGCTGATGGAATATTTCACACATAGTGGGTCCTACACTAGTAGGTCACGGGAAGTGCCCGGTGTGACGTTGACTGGAGAAGCCGTCACAGAGTCACAGAGCCGTCTATATCAACACTGTGTCAGAGTTAAGAGCGGCCCGCTCCTCTTCCCTCTCTCGGAGATTCCCTTGGGGATTTCCTGTTAGAGCAGTCGTGAGACGAGACTCTGCGGCATCGATGGTCAAACTCTTCAGCCAAGTGTGGCACCAACCTTCCCTTATTTTGCTGTTATTAAAGATAGATTGTACCAAGTGACGCAGGACACTCAAACTAGTGAATGAATAACCCAATTGTTAATCCCAAAGAGCCATAGGGAACTCGTATTTCATGCGGCTCACTTTAATCCCATCGGTAGTCCTGGAGAAGGCGGAGCTGGAGCTGGAGGTGATAAAGATAACATCTCGGACCACTCCAGTCCCTTGTGGAGACCACCTCTCACAGGCCCAACTCACGGAGGTGGCCAATTTGCAAAAATAATTTTCCAACGTGTTCTCACCCCTTCCTGGTCATACCTACCTCATAGAACACCACATCGAAACATCCCCGGGGGTGGTAACGCATAGCTTCCCTTACCACTTGCCCGAACACAAGAAAAAGGTGGTTTGGGATGAAATCAAGGCCATGCTCGAAATGGGCATAATTGAAGAGTCCCACAGTGACTGGAGCAGCCCAGTGGTCCTGGTTCCCAAGACAGACGGGTCAGTCTGGTTCAGTGTGGACTGTAGAAAGGTCAACGCGGTGTCTAAATTTGACTCAAACCCAATGCCTCGCATTGATGAGTTGCTTGATTGGTTAGGTGCCGCTTGCTTTTATTCGACACTGGATCTAACAAAGGGATATTGGCAGATCCCCTTGACTCCTCTATCCTAAGAGAAAATGGCCTTTTCCACACCATTTGGTTTACACCAATTTGTCACACTCCCTTTTGGGTTGTTTGGGGCGGCATATGTTCCAGCGGCTGATGGACAGGGTCCTCTGCCCTCATGCTGCCTATGCGGCCGCCTATCTGGATGATATAATAATCTACAGCCATGATTGGCCATGGCACTTGGAACACCTGAAGGCCATTCTAAAGTCGCTGAAGTGAGTGGGCCTCACAGCTAACCTGAAAAAGTGTGCAATTGGGCGGGTGGAAGTAGGGTATCTGAGGTTCCATTTGGGTCATGGGCAGGTGTGTCCCCGAATTAACAAGACTGCAGCGATTGTGGCCTGCCTGAGGCCCAAGACCAAAAAGGAGGTGAGACAGTTCCTGGGGCTGGCTGGCTATTATCGTAGGTTTATACCTAATTATTTGGATGTCACCAGCCCGCTGACTGATCTCACTAAAAAGGGGGCACCAGATCCGGTCCAGCAGATGGAGCAATGCCAGCGGGCTTTCTCTGAGATAAAGGCTGCACTGTGTGGGGCCACTGTTACACTCCCCTGACTTTTCTCTCCCCTTTATTTTGCAGACGGATACGTCGGACAGAGGGCTGGGGGCTGTTCTGTCCCAGAAGGGGGAGGACTGTCCAGTGCTGTACATCAGCAGGAAGCTGTCAGTGCGTGAGGGCAGGTACAGCACAATAGAAAAGGAATGCCTTGCCATCAAGTGGGCGGTCCTCGCCCTCCACTACTACCTGCTGGGACGTCCTTTCACCCTCTGTTCGTATGATGTGCCCCTGCAGTGGCTCCACCACATGAAGGATGCCAACGTGCGGATCACCCGTTGGTATCTGGCACCGCAGCCATTTAAGTTCGAGGTGGTCCACAGGCCGGGGGCGTAGATGGCCATAGCGGATTTCCTCTCCCGTCAAGGGGGGGGAGAGTCAGCTGCAGGCCGAATGGCTCCGTGACCTGAGTCGGGCGGTGGGGGTATGTGGCAGCGGGGGTGTGGCCAAGTGTCAGTCCGTGAATGGAGGGTGGAGTCAGGGAAGGTAAGTGACAGAATCACTGCACCTGATGGGAATTAACCTGTGTTTGTGTATCTTCCCCAGTGACCATGCCCTATAAGAGGAGAGGGAGAGCAGAGGAAGGGAGCTCTCCCCAACCTAGACACTTTTGTGTGTGTGTGTGTGTGTGTGTGCGCGCGCAAGTGAAATAAAGACGCTGAAAAGTGCAAATAAAAGTTTTGTGAGAACTCAGTTCTGGCCTGCCGTGCTTCTGTGCTCCACTCACCTTCAACTATTTCTACAACATGGCTAAGAAAAGTTTGTTGTATCACAATTTGTGAAAAAGGTAGATTTAAGTTCAAAGTTTTATTCACGCCTCCAGTCAATTTAGAGACACCAGTTAGCCTAACCTGCATGTCTTTGGACTGTGGGGGAAACCGAAGCACCTGGACGAAACCCATGTAGACACGGGGGGAACATGCAAACTCCACACAGAAAGGCCCCTATCGGCCACTGGGCTCAAACCCAGGACCTTCTTGCTGTGAGGCGACAGTGCTAACCACTACACCACTGTGCCACCCCCAGATGAAATCTTGGCAAGCTTCATCACATAATGTATACTCATCTTCTCCCATTGTCTGAGTTGGACTGACATGTTCATATACCCTCTATTATCATGCTCAGAAACATGAATTTCTTGAAATGAGCAATGGAGAGTTGAAAGGAAGGAAGATAATTTGGATTTGAGGACAGATGGTGAATTGTTCTCCAGTAACTATGGAGCTGTGGAAGCTTGCATTGTTTTATGTGACAAAATGTGTCTCAGAGTATTGATTATCCAATCATATAAGATTAATTTCTTACCAGTGTTTTGGGTCTCTTTCTGGCATTTTTTGGTCTGGTTAGCACTGTCACCTCACAGTAAGAAGGTTCAGGGTTCAAACCTCATGGCCGACAGGGGCCTTTCTGTGTGGAGTTTGTATGTTTTCCCGCGTCTGCATGGGGTTCCTCTGGGTGCTCTGGTTTCCTCCCACAGTTCAAAGACATGCAGATTGGGTAAAATTACCCAGCCACTGGGTTTGCACAAGCCAGTCTACATGTAGTGCTGGAAGCCCGGATAGGTTGGGGAGGGTTGTGTTAGTAAGGGCATCCAGTGTAAAACCTATGCCAAATCAAATATGAGAATCATAAATTGGATGATCTGCTGTGGTGACCCCTAATGGGAGCAACCAAAAGAAAAAGAAGTTGTTTTGGGTCTGTTTCCCCTCTTCTGTTTTTTGTTTTTTTTTTTACCTTTTTTCATTTTTCCAACATAGATGGACATACATGCTTCATAATCACCAGATATTTACGATTGTATGATGTTAGTTACCGAATTTAGCTACAAAATAACAGTTTCTATTGTTTTTACCACATATGCTCCACAATTTCGATCAAACTTCATAACACAGTCTAACTAGTCAATAACTAATTGCACTGCCAACTATTTTTATCATCAAATTTTATCAATTAGTTGTTGCAGCCCTAATAGTCAATACTATAGTCTGCAGAAGTGTGTATGATGCATGATGCTCCAGACATTTAGAAAACCAGGATCCAAAATCACTTGAGCAAGGAACTTTGATGCTTTGCAAGTTCGCCCTTTTTGGTAATGTGGTGAGCCACATAAGACTGACTGACTTTCAAGGGTTAAATTATCTCTAGTAATGAGTGAGCAATTCATTGGTTAATCAGTGACTGTCAACATCTGTAAACCTCTATTAAAAAATCAGTGGTAGGAGATGGATGTGTGTGACAATGGAAAGAAGATTATGGTGGCTATTAAGGAAGTTGTTGAAAGATTGAAATGTGGAGCCGTTGATGTTCAATTGTAACAATGAAATAAAAGGTTCATAGCTGTAAAATAGAGTCGAGCAACTTCTTGCAGACCATCAAGACACAAGAAAATGGATGTAGGCTTGTGTATTTGAAGTGAACAGACTTTGCTACTGTAGGGGTGGCATCATCAGCGAACCTGTTCAGCAAGTTTTGATGCACTTCCCTCCCCTCTTTCTGACCTTCCACCCATGAGTATTCCTTACTAATTGACTTCATCATAAAATACGGAATGAGGTTGTTTTATTGTCCTGGGAAACTTTGAAACATATCAAGAAACTCTTCCGATGTGAGAAAAGGAAGTGTGCATTGATTTATCCAGTTCATGTTCCTACTGTAACAAGGTGTTTGGAGACACAGTGAGGGTTTCTTTTTCTGCTTTTCTGTTGTTCTCCTGGAACTAACTATTGGGGTTAATTTAAATAAATTTATTGTTTCAGTTTGCCATTCTAGCAACTCTATCTGCTAGCTAGAGGGTAAGAATGTGAAGCTGTAAGATGGATACGCATTCACTGTAGCCTATACCAGCACACAAAATGCAACACTTTAGGACTGGACTTGTGACAGTCTTTTAAAAAGAAAATTGAAGCCCACTCATATTACTTGCAAATTACATTGTCATTTAGAAACAAACTGTGATGGGGAGGCTGACACCCAACTTTCCTGCCATCGGAGAAGAAATTAATTTTTAGTGGAGCATTGCGCACGTGAAGTGGAGCCCCATACTTAAGAGAATATGGTAATGCATTGATCTGATTTTTGATGGCTTGACTGTACAATGTCTGACCATACGTATGTCAACCCTATTGATTCACATGGTAGTCTACCAATTTTAATAGGTGAATACCACCTACCAATTTTAGTTCCAGAAATTACAGCATTACAAAATAATCAGCGAACACTGTTGTATTCACTCTTCTGACCTCGCTTTAGCTATTTTTGGCACAGGGGATACAAGTATAATGTGTCAAATAGTCATATTAAGTGAAGTGGAGAGCCCATGGAATGGCACAATAATGATGCTGAATCTAAACGGTATCACTCTAACATGCCATTCCACTGGTTCATTGCCAATTGGCAACGAGGTCACATACTACAAAAAATTGTGCCAGTATTTGTAAAAAAACAAATATGTTCTGGTGATCAAAAACAATGAAAACCCTGAAGAATAAAATATTCGCCATGACAAGTTCAAGGTGACTTGGTCGTCATATCATCCTTGCATCAAAGAATTAAGGCAAGATGAAAAGCATGCATTTTGTGAAGCATGTCAGTCAGAGTTCTTGATCAAATTTTTTTCTTCAAAATTTGCACTCAGAATGCAGGAGAATGCAACATTTTACACCATTTTTCCCCCTAAAATTCTATGGGGGCATACCCCCAGACCCCCCTAGAAAGGCATGACTGCATTGCGCAATCTGATCTACCGCTTTTCATTCTCTGGGGTATGGCAAGAATGTGAATGATGTACATGTACCACCACAGGGTACCCAATCATAAGTACAAGGTAACATATCTCAAACAGTTTAACATAAATTCATCATAAGTTTCATATAAAAATAGTTAAAACAGTTTTATTAGTTCACTAGCTTATTGGACAATTGACAGTTTCCATCATGTAAAGGCAGAAGATGAATGTAAACTCAGGAAGAATTTTATTGAAAGCATGCTAGCAACAGATCCAAAATATAGACAAAGACAGAATAAAAAAATAGGCAGTGGTTGAGCGAGGCGCAGACAGGATATCAGAGGTAATACGATACTGACAGTCTAAAAACAGAAACAGGGTCAAAACCAGAAAAGCAATACAAAATACAAGGCTTTTGCAAAGTCTCTGTGTTACTGAGAGTCCTTATATGTATACATTGTAATTGAGCTCTAATCAGGAACAGGTGTATGGTAATTAGCCCTAATGGTATATGCAATCTGCATTTGCAATCTGCAGCTATGCGCTCTGAGCTCCAAAGTGCGTGGATGTGAAAGATGTAACCAGACAACTGTTTGACATTTGATTGTAACTATATAGTATTTACGTAAAGTGATAGCGCTGGTTTACTGCTGTCCACCAGGCACCCAGCAGACTCACACCACAATAAAATGTTGTGGAGTTGCTTCTGGCACATGGCATGTGGTGTCAAAGAAAGGAATAAATATGTATCCGTAACTGTGATGTATAGCTCATGACTGGAATCATGAGTTTCATATAAAAATAGTTAAATGTTAGTTAAAATATTTAAAATAATTAAAATAGTTAAAGTAGAGAAAGCTATACCCTAATTGTTAGAGAAGCAGCTTTGGGACCAATAGATTGCTGGTTCGATTCCCTGGACCAGCAGGAATAGCTGAAGTGGCCTTGAACAAGGCACCTAACCCCCAACTGCTCCCCAGACTGCTCTGGGTACATTGTGTGCCTGCTAAATGCCTGTAATGTAATGTAATATAATGTAATGTATCACTATCACAAGACAATGGAGCATTTTACTGACACAAAATACACTTCACTACAAGATTTGATGGTTCATATTCTATAATATTATTATTATATTCAGGTTGATTAAGTGCCCTTGCAAATATTTTCTCATACACTCATCAGGAGCCCCGCTTTTAGGTGGTGCTCAAATATCTATATTACCCTCACTACATGGAAACATTTTTACCTGTTACACTAAGGTTACACACCGTACCAGTCAAAAGTTTGGACACACCTACTCATTCATAGGTTTTTCTGTATTTTGACTATTTTCTAGATTGTATAACAATGCTGAAGACATCCAAACTATGAAATAACATCTGGAACATATATAAAATTATTTGCTAAACAAAAGTCAAAGTCCCTCCCACACTAGGATCTGATATTACCAGGCAGTCTCCTGTCCCCGTACTAACCAGTTCTTGAGGCACCAATCTCCATTTCAGTAGCCCTTGCCCTTTCACCTATTATATAGCTAGGGTTACAGTGGGGGGGCTCGTCCTTTGGTAAACATGAGAGTTTGATTTCCCACTCACATTTGTATTGTGGTGTGCCTTGCCAGATGGCACCATTTTTATGATGGCTTTTGGTATGACCCAACCGCAAGTAGAACTCACGACCTCCCAATAGAGAGACAGACACGCTAACCAAAGTAAGTAGCCACTATTTACCTTGATGACGCTTTGCACACTATTGGCCTTATTTTAACCAGCTTCACGAGGTAGTCATCTGGAATCTCATCTCATCTCATTATCTCTAGCCACTTTATCCTGTTCTACAGGGTCGCAGGCAAGCTGGAGCCTATCCCAGC
>JAODXR010000004.1:15043471-15055134 GCA_028877395.1 Cathorops festae
GTGAACTTCATGTGTTTTCCTGTTTTAAAGCTAAAAATAACATGTCAGATTGGCTTCCAAAAAGGCTTCCAAAAGGCCCTCAGAATGCACCAGAGAGCATCTAGAATTTCAAAATTTTCCATGCCCCCGGACCCCCCTAGCAGGGCTTCGCGCCTGCGGCGCTCGCGCGCACAACAAGGCCGCGCGGTCTTACCACCTCAATGACATTTTTACCCAGGGGAAACACTGTCTTTGTGAAGTGAAGTTCTGACCTTAGTTTAATGATTAAAATGATCAGATTATTCATCACACATTATACCTCTTGTCTTCTCTTCCCTCATAGACAAATCAGAGCCTTTTTCCACCTCTGGTGAAACCTACAACACACCACTATCCCCAGGCAGCTGGTCTTCAGGATTCTCCTTCAGCATCCACAAAAGCCGGACCTGGTGTGTAAATACTAACATTAACAGAACAGCTGGTATTTAACATCATCAAAACTGTTGCTCTGACTCGTCAAGTAAAAAACAATATTAATCTAAACTCTATCAGGTACCGATTAAATAAAGTCATGTTAAACTGTAGATGAATTTTAAAGTTTGATGACTTCAATTTGATTCAAACAGTAGTTAGCAATGTCAGAAATGGCAAAAGATGGAGGACATACTACTTGTTTTTTTTTTAAGAGTGTGAGTGCTGTCTTCAGATACGCCCTATATTAAGTTAGCTAATGCTATGTTATGAATATTCATAGTGAGCTCATGTTGGAATATATCACTTCGTAAACATCAAGTTAGCTAGCCATAGAAAATAACTTGTATCAAATGAGCAGTCAATCTACTACTGTGCTTCTTCACGCAACACATAAATCCAAGTAGTGATAGGCAGTGGAGAGGTGAGTGAAGACAAATTACAGAAAGAAGAAATAAGCTGTCTGACTTTCTAATTAGAATTATAAATCAATTAGAACTATAAATGGTTCATGCCATTTTGATCTCTAAATCATTACAGCATAACACTTTAATTAATGAAAGCATTTTTATTTGGAAATAATTTCTTGATTCTGTAACTTAGCAGGGCCAGCTGCCACAGGTGATGGACAGGAAGCAGGAACTGTTTGTAGAAAGTGGAGAGGTGAGCCAATTACAAACAAGTGTTGCCAGGCAAAACAAACCTCGCCTGGTAGCGCTTATGATGAATATGAAGGAGGATATCGCGAATAAACGATTTTGACATTTTTGGTGAACTTGACCTTGAGTGTGAACATACTTGGTTCTGATTCTGATTCTGTTGTCCCCGACGGCAGCGTGTATGTCAGCCTCAGTTTGAAGGTTCTGTTTCAAAAACTGTAAGAGATAAGAGTAGAATAATATAAAGTACAGACAGTGGAAGCTCAGTGGAATGCACTTTCCCTCTGTAATAAGCATAAACATGTCTGAAAGTGATTTCTTTAGTCCATTTATTTATAATTTATAGTAACAAATCAACAGAGCAGGGAAGTTATCAATGGGGTTTAAAAGTGGGTGTGGCCAAAACCCCTTCCTTTGCATATGTAAACGAACCAAGAAACCATCCAATGACAAGTGTATGCAAGTGAGGCAGATAGTGATCCAATCAGCATGTTTGTGGGCAAAGTCTTTCCGAGGCAGCGCTCCTGTAGTCTGATTTTTTTAACACCTTTTTGTTTACCGTGACTTTGACTTTGGCCGGATGACCCCCAAAATTTTGGAGGTTCTATTTGAGACCAATTCCCATCTATCCTGAAAGTTTCATGAAGATTGGTCCAGCCATTTTCCCATAATATAATTTACAAACAAACAAAGAAACCCAACCTAAAACAATACCTCGCCCCCTGGTGGACTCCATCTCGGGTGAGGTAATTACCGAATCAAACAATAAGGTATGAGAGGCTATGGTACAGATGGGTGACAAATTAAATCCAAAATGAAATGTCTTAGGGTGGCACAGTGGTGTAGTGGTTAGCACTATCGCCTCGCAACAAGAAGGTTCTGGGTTTGAGCCCAGCGGCTGATGGGGGGGCTTTCTGTGTGGAGTTTGCATGTTCTCCCTGTCTCTGTGTGGCTTTCCTCCAGGTGCTCCAGTTTCCTCCACAGTCCAAAGACATGCAGTTTAGGCTAATTGGTGGCTCTAAATTGACTGCGAATGGTTGTTTGTCTCTTTATGCGTCAGCCCTGCGATGATTTGGCGACTTGTCCAGAGTGTACCCCGCCTCTCGTCCATAGTCAGCTGGGATAGGCTCCAGCTTGCCTGTGACCCTGAATAAGTGGTTACAGATAATGGATGGATGAAGTGTCTTAGTAGTGAGGCCACCATGAGGCTCCAGAATATCTTCAGTGCTCCTTGCCAAGTCTGTGGAACTGTATTGTAGGGGTGAACTTTCCTCCAAGATATTCTCTCATTCATATACAACCTTTATTTAATAAAATAATCAAAGTCCCTTTCCACGCCATGTGGTGCATAGGGTGGTGCCGATCTCCGTTTCCACAGCCCTTGGCCTCTCACCTATTACATAGCTAGGGTTACAGTGGGGGGGCTAGTCCTCTGGTAACCACAAAAATTTGACTCCCCACTCACATCTGTATTGCAGTGTGCCTTGCCAGACAGCAGGTACCATTTTTATGGTGGTCTTTGGTATGACCCGACCGTGAATAGAACTCCTTATCTCCCAATCGAGAGGCGGGCACCCTAACCACTAGGCCAACTAGTCAAATAATTTAATAGAGGTCAAGATTTCTTTTGAAAGACCTGAGTACAGCAGATAGACCTGGGTAGGGGCATCTGAAAAACTTGAGCTTTTTTGAGGATTTATGCCTGTACTTTGTTGTCCCCCCCTTTGAAATCAAAATTCTGCCCCTGGCCGAATAGAACACTACCAGATCTCCTGCTGAAACTGCAACTTGGATATATTTAAAAAAAGAGTTATATTGTATAATTGTTTGAATTATTGTTCTAAAATAAATCTGAAGGCTTAAAATATGACACCTTTAACTGTTTGTTCAGGTTAAAATACTGTGTAATAGAAGCCGTGGGGAGGGGTCCTGCAGGTGACCATCCTTATCCAGCCCCTCCCCCCCAAGCCAGTAAACTTGTAATCTGTATGTGAAGATGCAGGCACTTATGGATGTATGCGTGGAGGAAGACAGATTGCAGAAAGTTGTCAAAGCCAAATCGAGAAGCAGGAGTCAGAATCAGTAAACTAGCAAGGGTCGGGCAATCGGCAAACAACATAGTGTAGGAATGACAAAGAGCGAGAAACGAGAAGAAAGTAGTAAGGGTCAGAATCGGAATAAGCTGTCAGAAAGGTACAAGGTACTTTTTGAGAGCACAACGATACTTCGCAAAGGTGTGTTTGAGAGGTGAGCTTATATGGAAGGACAGGTGGTTGAGGAAATGACAGTCAGCTGTGATTCAGTAGGTGGGAGACAGAAGGTGCTGTGTGTTATGAGAGTTGTAGTTCGGGGAGTCCATGTTTGTAGTCTGTTGAGCTTCAGCGGGTTTACTGACAGAGTGCCCCCCCAGAGGAGCTACTTCTGGGAGCTACAATCTTTCTGGGGCAACCCCTACCTCTAGGTATTGGTTTGCTAGGAAACCGGCCATGGAACTCTTGCTTCAAAAGGGGGTCAAGGATGTATTTGGCTTTGACCCAGCTTTGTTCCTCTGGTCCGTACCCCTCCCAGTCTACCAGGTACTCAACTTGGCCTCCTCTACGTCTTGAATCTAAGATCTTGTGGACTTGGTAGATGGGGTCTTCTTCACGGTTGAGTGAGGGGTGTTCTTGGATTGGTTTGTTTCTGGTGAGGGGCCCCAGGATGGCAGGTTTGAGGTGTGAGATGTGGAATGTGGGTGATATATGGCTGTGGGGAGGGAGTTCGAGACGGTAAGATACTTTGTTGATACGGCACAGGATTCTGAATGGGCCGATGTATCGAGGGTAGAGCTTCCTACAGATGTTGGTCTCCCTTAGGTTCTTGGTGGCCACCCAAACTCTTATCGCCTGGGTGGAAGTTGGGAGTCTCTCTTCTATGCTTGTCTGCATACGTCTTGTACTTGGCACAGACTGACTCCAGATGTTGGTGAACCTCCTCCCAGATGGTCTGACTACGCTTGAACCAGTCAGTCAGACAGTTTGTACCTGGTTAGGTGCATCGTCCCAGGGGAACAAGGGCGGTTGGTAGCCAAGTATACACTGAAACGGGGTTAGTTGGGTGACAGAGTGCTTCAGCGAGTTTTGTGCCTACTCTACCCTGGGCAGGAAGCGTGCCCAGTCCCCCTGGTTACGCATGCAATAGATTCTGAAAAAGCAGCCGATTTCCTGGTTTGCTCTCTCTACTTGACCATTGGATTGCAGGTGATAGCTGGAAGTGAGGCTCACGGATACCCCCAACCTTTCCCTGAAGCTTGTCCAAAACTTGGAAATGAATTGATGTCCCTGGTTGCTAAATATGTCTTCTGGGATGCCATAGTACCAGTACTTGCTGGAACAAGAGTTCTATGGTTTGAGAGGCTGTGGAGATGCCAGGCAGCAGGATGAGTTTCAAGGCTTTCGAAAATCTATATGGTTACCATTATCGTGGTGTTTTCTTGAGAGGGAGGTAGGTCAGTGATAAAATCATTCGCTAAGTGAAACCACGGTCTTTGGGGAATGGGTAGTGGGCATAGTTTGCCCGCCGTGTGTGTGCGTGTCGGGACCTTTGCTTGAACACACTCGGAGCAGGAGGCGACGAACTGGTTGATTTCTGATAACAGGTTTTCCCACCAGTACCTGTTCCTTAGCATCGGGTGGGTTCATTGGCTGTTTGGATGTCCTGTGACGGGAGATGCATGTGCCCAGGTGATGAGTTTATTGCAGAGACACTTTGGCACATAGAGAAGACCAGGTGGGAGGTTGACCGGCAGGGCTTGGGGTTGAGATGCATTGATTTCCTTGTCCAGTTCCCAGGTGATGGACTGCACAAAACATTGCGGTGGAAAAATCGGATGGGAACCCGTTTCGTGGTGGGATGGCCTGAATGCCCTGGATAAAGTGTCCGCCTTGACATTTTTGGACCCTGGACAGAATGAGATCAAGTCAAAGCACGTGAAGAATAGAGCCTACCTGGCTTGACGAGGGTTCAGTCTCTTGGCCTTTCTGAGGTACTCAAGATTCTTATGATCAGTAAGGATGGTGAAAGGGTGTGTTGCTCCCTCTAACCAGTGCCACCACTCTTCAAGAGCCAATTTGATTGCAAGCAGCTCTCTATTTCCTACATCATAATTTCTCTCTGCTGAGGTTAATTTCTTGGAAAAGAAGGGTACAGGATGGAGCTTCTGTTTCTCCCCAAAACGTTGGGACAAGATGGCCTCTACTCCAGTGTTGGACGCATCTACCTCCTACGATGAACGGTTTTGCAGGATCTGGATGCTAGAGTATAGGAGCTGTTGTGAACACTTGCTTGAGTCTGTTGAAGGCTTCCTCAGCTGCTGGGTTCTAATGTAGACTCTTGGGACCTTTCTTTAGTAGCAAGGTTGGCGGGCCTGCCAGAGTGCTGAAGTTTCAGATGAAGTGACAGTAAAAATTTGCAAAGCCTAGGAAGCGTTGAAGGTCTCTGCTAGAGCGAGGTGTTGGCCAGGATGTTACGGCTGAGACCTTGGATGAGTCCATACTGACTCCACTGGCGCTGATGACATAGCCCTAGCCCAGGAAGGAGACCCTGCTTTGGTGGAACTCACACTTCTCAGCCTTCACGTAGAGGTTGTTCTCCAGTAGTCTCCTGAGGACTGCTCTGCTCTGACGTGTTCCTGGTGAAGCAGGAAATCTGATGAGCAGATGAGGATGTCATCTATGTACACAATGACGTATCTACCCAGCATGTCCCAGAGCATGTCATTGATGAAACACTGGAGCACGCTAGGACCCGAAGAAAGACCATAAGGCATGACCTGGTATTCGAAATGTCCAGTGGTGGTGCTAAAGGCAGTTTTCCACTCATCACCCTTCTTGATCCGGATCAAGTTGTGTGCACTGCATAGGTTGAATTTAGTGAATATTTTGGTGGTTCGTAGTTCTAGTGTTGCTGGAACCAAGGGAAGAGGACACGGATACTTGACAGCGACCTGGTTTAGACCTCTAATCTATGCAGGGCCGCAGCTTGCCCCCACATTTCTCCATGAAAAAGAAACCAGCTGATGCGGGAGATTTGGACGGATGAATATATCCCTGTTTGAGAGCCTCCTGTATGTAATCCTCCATGACGGCATGTTCCTTCTGGGACGGGGGATAAATGCGACAGCAAGGTGGAGACATACCTGGTAGTAAGTCTATGGTGCAGTTGTAAGGTCTGTTCGGAGGTAGCCCACAGGCCTTCCCCTTGCTGAAGACCTCAGAGAGGTCCCGATAGCAGTCAGGCACATTTTCAATGGAGTTGGGTTGAGGGCTCTCCACAGAGGTGGAGGCTACTTGGACCTGAGGATGGGAAAGGCAGCTCTGGAAGCAGGTAGGTGACCATTGGAGAATTTCTTTGAGATGAGAGGGTCATGGAGTTGTAGCCAGGAATACCCGAGAATAATATCATGATTAACGGTTGACATAACATAGAGAGATATGAGCTCTTTGTGTAATGCTCCAACCTGGATTTGCAAAGGTTGGATGCGTGAAGTGACCAGCCCGTCACCTATTGGTCCTCCATCAATGGATGCTACGTGGACTGTGCAGCAGGGTGACGGGAAGGTTGAGCTCTTGCACAATGGCTTGACTGATAAAGTTCCCCTCTGCCCCTGAATCTATGAAAGTATAGTGTGTGAGTAGAGAATGCAACTTTCAGTATCACTGGTAACTGGAAAGACTTGGAGGAGAGCTTTCTCACTGGACTTGTGGAGGACACGGGTTGTTCGGTTGGTTTCTTGTGGGCTGGTCGGATCGGACAGTTCCGGATGTTATGTTCAGAGCTCCCGCAGTAGAAACACAACCCCTCCTTGCATCATCTAGCTCACTTAGCACGGGTTAATCTAGTGCGGGATACCTCCATTGGTGCATTGTCCTCCGATGGCAGGGCAGTCCTGGCACACTCTTGAATGGAGGGGCAGTGCTTAAGCAACTGGTTGAGATGGATGGCTAGATCTATGAGGGAATTGAGAGAAAAGTTCTCATCTCTACAAGCTAGTTCGCTGATGATCTCAGGACGGAGACCCTGGTGAAAGACCCCTCCGCTACATCCATGTCGGTGAAGTATCCTGTACGTGCAGAGGAAGACAGATTGCAGAAAGTTATCAAAGCCAAATCGAGAAGCGGGAATCAGAATCAGTAAACTACCGAGGGTCGGGCGATTGGCAAACAACATAGTGTAGGAATGACACCGAGCGAGAAACAAGAAGAAAGTAGTAAGGGTCAGAATCGGAATAAGCAGTCAGAAAGGTACAGTACAAGGCTTGGTATGTACTGAGAGCAGAACAATACTTCGCAAAGGTGTGTTTGAGAGGTGAGCTTATAGAGAGGGACAGGTGATTGAGGAAATGACAGTCAGCTGTGATTCAGTAGGTGGTAGACAGAGGGCACTGTGTTATGGGAGTTGTAGTTCGGGGAGTCCATGTTTGTAGTTTCTTGAGCTTCAGCGGGTTTACTGACACTGTTGTAAACTTGTAATCTACATGTAATCTGTAGAAGTACAGAAAAAAGGATTTTAAAATATAAACGTACTAAAATAGTGCCAAATAATATCTTGCTCCTAACATCCAGTCCTACAGCCTCATAATATTGCATATCAACTTTAAAAAACTAACAATCATTTGAGGGAAGATTATCAGTATGTTACATTTCTTACAAATTTGAAATTTGCACATTAATCATGTGTTGTAAAATGTATAAATATAAAATAATTCAAAAAAGTGTTGTATATTTAAGTATATGCTTTCTTTAAAAAGTGAAAAGTGCAGCTTTAGCCGAGAAAGTTCAAGCATGCGCGTGTGTGTGTGTATGTATATGTAAAATCTCAGTGGATTGTCTTCACATTTTGTCTTATCACATTTGATGTGTTTCTAGTATATTCAATATGTTTAATGGTTTGTTTCCTTGAAGGACGTGTGTTGCGTCCAGCCCAGCAGGAGACTCTAGAGGCTGATCAGCCCAACATGAGCTCCCCAAGGTAACTATTCAAAAAACACTGAATGAGTCCTCTTTAATTTGTCATTATTAATTTACCTGAAGTCAACATTGGATTACTGTGTGCATACTTTATCCCTCAATTAACTTGATTTCTGTAACTGTGACTCTCTATAGTCGCTATGTTGAATCTCGGTGGCTGACTGAGTATGCGGAAAAATATTGTCATCTTCTACCTCATCCTCCGAAAGAGACTGCACGCTTTTTTCCCTCGACATTCAAGACCGCACCTACATCTCTGTTTGCAGACAAGTATCGACGCACTGAATATGAGACCATCTATGGTACTAAGGTAATATAAAACTGTGTTAATCACAAAATATCATACAGTAGTAGTTACAATGATTTCCAGATGAACTTGCTTCATACTAGTACAAGTAGATCAGGGACTAAGAGCTATACAACTAAAATTATCTTGGAGAAGAGAAAACAGTACAAGTTAGGTTTTTTTTTTAATTAGTGCTCATTTAAGTGCTTGATGAAACACATACCTGGTTCAGCTCAGGACAGAATTATGATCGTTATGATAATAGTTTATCATTAAATGATAATTATTTCATCGTTTACCCAAATGAAACTGTGTAGGGTACTGGGTCCCATGAATCGGGCCAAATGGGTGAATTACCTTCTATATTATAGGAAATTATAATACTTGAATACTTGCAGTCAATCTTTAACTCTGTACCATAACTCTCTCTTTTCAACAGTACCGCACTCGTAATTTCAACATTACTCTGTACCGGCAGCTCCACGGAACAGCTTAAAAGGTATGTCCTCAGAACTCACAACAACAATACAGTAGCACAGTATTATAGGCTTTCATAACGGTCTACAAATTCATGACTTTTGATAACATATCCTAGCCAATTACAAACATGACCTTGCTAGAAGCTTACCCTTACACTTTAACACAGCTTGCTGCGGTTTTCCTGGTAGCATCTAGCTAGTGTTATATAGCTACACAAATTACATAGCATAGCACAATTTACACAAACAGTTAATCAGTTCACTTGCTAAGTCTGAAATCAATAACAAAACACCCCTTCAGTATTGACTGATTCGGGCTGATGTCATTTCCAAAAGGCTACTACTTGGCAACCAAGATAGGGGGTGAAAACATTCCAGTCATTTTCGTTGTCAGTTAGTGTTTATTTAGCAATTTGGCGATGGATATATATCTTGAGTCAATCAGAAACATTAAGGCATTTGTAAATATACAAATTATAATTGTAATTTAGAGATTGTGTATATCAATACTAGAGCAAATTAAAGTCAGCATGTCCTATGAGTACATTGAAATGTTGACCTGGGAAGCCCGGGAACGATAAGAAATTAGAAGTCTTGCATTTGAAGTCATGGTCATATCCCAGCTAATAAATGGATTAACAGTTTGACACAGTGGTCTGAGCTATATGACTAACTTCTCAATACTGCAGGTAATAGATTTTAGTTACATTTTAAGAACTTTAGACTAATGTTAGGCAAATAGACGGCTAAAATATAGTTCTACTATGTAGTCTATAGACGTAAACTACAGTCTGTAGATATGTAGTCTATAGTAAATAAAATTTTAATATTAAAACTTTGATTATTTCCTATTTTCTGGGTGTTTATACAAGGGAGGCTATGAAAAACAGAGCCTAGATGCAACTAATTTCTTCCTTTCTGGCTAGTTGTAGATAGTATACTATACCGTATGAAGACAAGTCACTGTTTTCTAATGAGGGACGATGTCTTGCCATCCCAGAGAACCAATGACAGTCCACATCAGCCATGGGTTGCTGTTAGTGACATTGTGGTATTGTGTTGGCTGGACATTGTAACTCTATGACAGGGTAAGTGGCCACACTTTAAAGACTTTCTCAAATTAAGTTTGAACTGGAAGAATGGTACTGCACTAACTTAATTTATGCACTTGAAGGGACTTAAAATTACTGATAGGTTAGCGACCACATGTGTATATATATTTCTAATATAGCCTTACTAAGATTAAAATATTGATGACATACATTCAGGAACATCTATTATTATTCTTTCCCGTTAGGGGTTGCCACAGTGGATCTGTTCCGCATATTTGATTTGACATAGGTTTACACCGGATGCCCTTCCTGATGCACCCCTCCAAAATCTATCCAGGCTTGGGACCAGCACTAAATATGCACTAGCTTGTGCAACCCCAGTCACTGGGTATTTTACCTAATCTGCATGTCTTTGAACTGTGCGAAGAAACCACGGCACCCAGAGGAAACCCACACAGACAGGGAGAACCTGCAAACTCCACACAGAAAGGCCCCCTTTGGCCATGAAATTCGAACCCGGAACCTTCTTGCTGTGAGGCAACAGTGCTAACCACTGTACCACCGTGCTGCCCCATTCAGGAACATAGCCTTAATTGTATGTGCATGTATACATATGGGTAAGGTGAGTTAGCTTCCATGTGTAATTAGACATATATTTATGTACAGGATGGACAAAGTACAAGTTTAAAATTTCTCTGTTACAGGCTCGGAGAATCTTGCTCTCATGTTGCAGCCCTAATTTTTAACGTGGAAGCAGCTGGATGAAATGGTTATACTAAGCAAGCCAGCACTGAGCTTCCATGTAAGTGGAATAATGACTTAGTAAAGATGATCACTCCAGCCCCCATTTCAGATATTGAATTCTATTAAGCTGAGACAATAGCCCAAAAAAACAAAAGAGCAAGAAAGAATTTGACTCCACTTCCAAAAGCCACAGAAGAACAACAGTACAGATTTCTGAATGCCTTATTAATACTCTCTAGTGATCCCATTTAGGGTTGATGATTTTCTGTTTCAGAAAATTGCCAATTCCATTTTGTGATTTTGGCAATTCTGTTTTTTGTTTGTGTCTGTGTGTGTTTTATTTATTTATTACCCCTGTAATAAGAGATCAGAAACATTTCCATGTACCAATGATACAGTTTTGGAGTTCTGAAATCCATAAAAAATAATAAACTTGAGTAATACATTTTTATTCCGTTTCTACATAATTATAGACTTTCAGGTTCAGATTGGGAGGTTTGTTTTCACAGTGGACATGGTTTCAAGGCAGGTTTGTTTTCACAGTGGACATGGCTTCACTACATTAGGGAAAATGAAAAAGCTGTATGCTTGTGTTGTTCTGCCATTCAGAACAGCCTTGTCAGTGTAGACAAGATGAGGCAATAGGAACTTTGTGAAAGGTGGGTTTAGCAACTTGCATATGGATTGTGCATATAATTTAGCAATTATGTTCTTTCTTGTTTCTGTCACAGATCCTGTAGTGTGACGTTTTACTGAGAGCAAGAGGACGTCTCTAGTGCGGAGTTGGCGTTTTGGAGTGCATTCTTCACTGAAAATCTGTTTGCAAAGCTGTGACCTGTTTACAGTTACTTGTTAATGTTTTCTGTTGGTGTGTACACTGGGGCAAAAAAGTATTTAGTCAGCCACCAGTTGTGCAAGTTCTCCCACTTAAAAAGATGAGAGAGGCCTGTAATTTTCATCATAGGTACACTTCAACTATGAGAGAC
>JAODXR010000004.1:19632538-19644305 GCA_028877395.1 Cathorops festae
ACAAAACTTCCCGTGTTATGAGCTTGTTTTGAAAACAGCACGCGACTGGTATGCACATGCTCCGTGACGTCACTTCCAGGTTCAGTGTGTTGGTCCCGTGGCGTCATGTCACCACCTACAGGCCTGGCAGTGTACTACAGCGTTTTGTGTCATTTCCAGTGAATCGAAACGGAGCCATGCTTACGGAGATTTTTTTTAAACGACAGCGTATTGGGTGAGGCTGCGTACTCATGTGGACGGGGCCTAAGTCATCCAGGTCATCATAAACCATAGGTACTAAAGAAGGCAACTGGATTTGCTTGAAATTCTTGAAGACATTTCACCTCTCATCCAAAAGGCATCTTCAGTTCTGTCTGACTAGTAAGGAGTTCTAGGTATTTATCCTCTAGTGGACCAAAAGCAACCCTAATGAAAGTCGTTGAGGTCACATGCATCATTGACCCTCTAGTTTCAGGACTGCAATGTACGGATTTCAGCCAGAGAAGACCGGTGGTTTGAAAGAGGAGTAAAAGAAGCCATCTTCATCAACCCAGAACAACCATCACTGAACAGAGGAGGTTGTCTTATCAGCCACCTACAATGCGGTCCTTGACACACTTCCCCGAAAACTGAATACACATCCATACCAAGACTCACATGATGGCAGAGAGAATCAACAACCCACAGATCACCCTAACAACCCTCTACGCTGTTAACACGATTCACACCCAGCCTCCAGTAACCCTAACACCTACAGGATGACTGAGAGGGTCAACGGCCCATGTGACCTCAACGATTCACCTTAGGGTTGCTTTTGGTCCACTAGAGGATAAATGCCTGGAACTCCCCACTAGTCAGACAGAACTGAAGAAGCCTTTCAGACAAGAGGTGAAACGTCTTCAAGAATTTTAAGCAAGTCCAGTTGCCGCCTTTAAACGAACCTTAGCTTTGAGTCTTTATAGGTCCCTCTAAGCATTGTCCATTTACCTTCTAACAGACAATGCACATACCTTGCTAAAAAAACCCTAAATGCTCCCAACAATCATTTTCACATGGTGTTGCAAAAAAGTTAGAATGCTTAAATTTCAAACGGCTTGGGGAAAAAAAAAAGGTTTATTATATTTAAGACTTTAAACAATCATTGTATATTTGAGTCTTACATTTTATAAATAGATTAATGCAAAAAAAAAAAACCACATTAGAACACTACCTTTGCAAAGCACACATAGCGATGGTAATCTGTGACATACACTCCTGTGGATCTGCTAGTGAGCTTTAGGTCTCACATACTACATTCACCTGGCTCTTGTTTGTTTCTAACAATGGCTACAATGAAATCGGGTAACTATAGTGCAGTCCTGCTCAGAGAGAAAAACAGCAGCATGTTTAAACATGCCAATTCACTACTTTTTTGTTCCAATTTGTCATCTCTATTAACCTTCTATACCTACTAAATTGTGTTCACATGTAAAATTAAAACAAGATAGGTAGCAAGATCTTTGAGAAACAGCCAACAATACGTCATTTGCTGGTTCACACACAAACCCAGTAAGTAGTTATTTGTATTCTTATATTCATTTTCTGTATCCATTCATAATGGACTTTGATTCCATACTGCTTATGAAGATCAACAAAACATCCTTGTATTTCCGAGGTTTTACAGCATCTCCAATTAGGTTACAGTAAAATAGACTGCTTCTTCTGTAAATCTAATACTTGGTAGCTTTTGAGAAAAATGAACAAGCTTTTTCTTGAGTTATCCCAATTCTATTTGTCATATGTATACACATACATCTATGTTTATTAAATCAACAAATCTGATGCATGAAAACAGGAAGATGTGGTATGCTTTTACAGAGTGGTTCTTTTCTTTATGCTACTCAACACAGGTGTGTGTATGGTATGAACTTACTGTTGTGTAATGTTGTGAAAAATAAGGTATACAAGCAATTTTAAACAATTTATTCAAAACCTGAAGCTGAAACAGGAAATTTGAGACTTTTACATTCTCATATGCCAACCCCCCCAAAAAAACTTTATCCTAGTATTGTTGGTCTTTTATGATGTTTAAAAAGCAACCACAACAACGTGTCAAATTTATATAGTGTTTTTTCAAAGTATACATAAAAAAAATAGATGGCAGTCACGTAAATGGTGCTGCATTACTCGTTCGATCATAATTTCCAAGGTCACTATACTTTCTCAGTGCAGTGATACTGACTGTTTAACAAACACTGCCCTCTACTGATGCACACAGGAATTGACATAACTGCGAAATAATAACCCGACACTTGCAGGACAACAGACTGAATTATTCATACCAATGTTTCGTTTCATTTATCCTTTTCTTCGTTTTGTGAATATTTGAAACTGTTCTCATGGGTTTTTATTGTCTTGCTGGAACTTTAATCCAATATGACAGGAAGATTTTTTCAAGCTCTATTTTCAAGTCAATGCAAGCACTGGAACTGTTTTGTTTGGATGCAATTCATTGTTATTTTTAGTGTTTGCACTCTTGCTGCTTTTGTCAACAGAAATTAATAAGATGCACTGACATGATCAAAATGTTATGCGACATTCGAAACGCATCGCTGCAGTAGGATTTTTGTACCCATCCTAATCCATAAACTGTGACCACGGATGGAGACCCTCTCTTAGTGCTGAGGCAGGATTTTTATTTTCCTGACTTGTCAAGACCCTTTTCTTATAACTTGGTCTTGCAAATGCTCATACTTCTGGAATAAAGTACTGATAATGATTTTTAACTATAACAAGAACAAAATCTAGTTATCGCAAATAAAGGGCAGTTCACACAAAGCTTTTCTAGAGCGTTTTAGTTATGTAGGAGGGTTTTATTTTTTAAACAGCATTTAAATCCAAACTAAATGAGCTCCACCACAAAGGTGCATTCGAAGTGTAAGCTCCACAGAGAAACATTCAAATACATACATGAAATTATCACTGGATTAAAATAAGGTATTTACATAACCAACCATATTGATGCTATTAAAATAAGAATATAATGATTAGTCAGTGTTGCATATCTAATTCATTATATCTGGGTTAAAGGTGTTAACCAACTGCTAGGTTAGTATTTTTGCACAGGATATAAAAAGTAACTTGATAAGAGCATTAATCTATAATGGTGAAGGACAAAGGGGTTGGACTTGAAAGTATATCAAAGAGGAGTACTTTTGATTAGCAATTATTTTAGACGTTAAACATCATGTACCACAATTTCCATTATTATTGCTGCTGCTGTTAAAGATCAGTAGAAATAACTACAGAACAGGTAAATTAATACAATTATAAAGGACTAAATATGTGCATATATTCTGACCAACATTTATGCAGGTAGGGTGTTTATATATACAAGTGCACCATCCTGTGTCAAATATCAAAATCACAGTCATCACTGCATGCACACCAAAGGGCACCTTTAGCTTCACTACAGTGACACCCTAGGTGGTTATTAATGAAAACCCATTTGCTTCATCTCTTGCAAAAAGTAAAATGTGTTTACTGGTTTTGAGGATGAATCATACACCTCAAAGTTCTGATGCAAAAAGGTGGATGAAAGAACAAAGCACAGTCCATAATTAAGAACAATACCCTAATTATTATTATTTTTTAATTCATGGTGTTCTTTATTGCTATATCTACAGAGGGTCATTATGGCTTAATTATATTTATCAGTGGACAATGACTGATTGTTTGAAGAAGTTTCTTCATTAAATTTAATTATTTTTGATGCACAGTCATGATAACTGATCAAAACACTTCCCCGAGTTATGCATCAAGGCTGTATGGGGTTTTTTTCCCTGCTGTATTTTTTAGTAATAAAACAATGACAAAAGTACTCAACAAATCAGCAATTGTACCAGAAGTCAAAGTTTTTCAGTCAATTTACGACATCAGGAGCTCTTCTGCTACTTGATCTGTGTCCCCTGCCTAATTTGAACTGTGTATGCATATAGGGCATGGAACATGGATCTTGTAATCGTATTCTCTCAAACACACACACACACACACACACACACACACACACACACACACACACACACGAGGGTAAGTTAAAAAAGTTCTAAGACAGATGTTATTTCAAAAGGAATTTAAAGGAAATCAAGAAAGGAATACAAAGGAGGAATTCTCCGATGGAAACATCGCTTGCAGAAGTGATTGCAGAATTCTCCATTTAGACTTAAATGGAGGATATGTAGAGAAATAGCTGTCATTTTCATAAAGATTTTTTTCTTTTGTCTTAGAACTTTTTGACTTTCCCTTGTGTGCATGTATGAATGAAGCTCACATTAGAACCAAACGCTCACATCAGAACCAAAGAGCCATGGTGTTACAAAAGAGGAATTTCAAAGAGAAAAATGAAATGAAACTTAACTTCAGTACCTGTGTGTGTTATTTTCTCCAGATGGCACCACACCCATGCTAGCAACATTCATGACCTTGTCACTGATCGAGGTGTTTTGGGAGGACATAGTAACTGTGGCTGAGCTTTCATTCATTCCCTGTAGCTTTCCTATAATAGTAAAAAAAAAAAAAGGCTCTATGAAATATCAGGGTACAAACATTTACAAATTCAACTGCCTATAATTGAGACTCTTTGGGACTGTTGCATTAAACAAAATCTTGAACCTGTTATCAAAATGTATTATTCATATTTCAATGCATCAAATATGCATTGAAATATGAATAATGTGTCAAAGAATTCCTTACACCAGGTACAGACCTAAAATGTGTTCTCCATTGAAAAGTACAACCCCTATTCCATAAATTTGTAAATGAAAACCAGAATGCAATATTTTGCAAATGATGGAAACCCTATTTTTCACTGAAAATAGTACAAAGACCAATAAAATGTTGAAACTGAGAACTTTTTGTTTTTTTGAAAAATATACACTCATTTTGAATTTGATGTCAGCAACACGTTTCAAAAACATTGGGGAAGGGGCATGTTTACCACTGCGCTGCATCATTACCTAGGCAGAAACAGAAAACTCTAAAGGGTTCACAAACTTTCAAGCAACACTTTATGTACCCTAGATCAGGGGTTCTCAATCTTTTCTGCTTCAAGGCCCACCCATTCATACTTGTAACAAGTCTGGACCCATTAAAAAAGATCCCCAGTTATTTTGGCTCATCTATTCTATTAGAATCTAATAATCTACTGTAAAGTGTATTAACAGAATGCAACATCACCCCGTTATAGATGGGAGCCCAATAATTAAATAAATGGAAAACAACCAAACTGTTTTTAATTGTAGGTATTGTATTTAAAACTGTATGGATGTGCCAGAAACCAACATAAAACCATGCATGCAGGCCGTTTTCAGTCCAAAGGGATTAATGATTCAAAAGTGGAGTTTGGTTGATTACCAAATTTTATTGCCATGTTTGTGTACAGCAAACAATCAAATTATTAAAACCAAGAAGTACACTCAAAAGAAGTGAATCTAGAAAGCACTCAATGGGATAGATCCTTACACATTAACAAAGAAGGATTTTTCCTAGGAGTTGGAAAAATTATCCATCAGTTGAGTTCCCCGAAATCACAAACTACCTCGTGCTGCAGACATCATTCTACACGGACAAACATGAGAACCTGGAAGAGCATGGAGGCATACAACTTTTTATATGTGGCTGGGTTAAAGACCTGGTGATCAGGACACTACAAGATAGACGGCAGTAGACGGATCTAAGTGCAGGAAGTGTGTTTATTAGCAGGCGTGATATTTACAAAAGCAAAACAGAATATTTAAAGAGTTATAAACAAACTGCTAGAAACAAACATGACAGAGATAATGCTTCACAAAGCCTCTGTGAAAATGGCTCCTGTATTGGTGCATGCTGATTGTGCTCAAATCAGTATCAGGTGTCTCCCAAAATGACTAGGTCCCAAGCGTGCGCACAATGTGTTCCGTGAGTGCACGCAACCACTCAAGCTGCGCCAGGCTCAAGTGCGCAAAAGCACAACAGTCAATTGTTCACCGACTGTGACCACAACTTTTAGCTCACGTGTATATCGCTACCAAAATGCCTCATTTACATCAATAACCTATTGCAAAGCATCGCAAGCTGTAGTGTGACCGTAGCTTAATGAGGCAGATGTGATGTCGGATGCAACCCAGCAATTGTACCCTACTACGAGTAAAAGATGAACTTCAACTTGGGAGGGGGGAAAAAAATCACAGCCCACGAGAATGTGCTTCGTGGCCCACTAATGGGCCACAGCCTGGTGGTTGAGAAACATGGTAATAGATCACATGATCCTCCAAATTCTTTGGAATTTTACATTGAGGAACGTTATTCTTAAATTGATGCACTGTTTGCCCACACAGTCTTTCAGAAAGCAGTGAACCCCTCCCCATCTTTACTTCTGAGAGACTCAGTCTCTCTGGGATAACCCTCTTAAAACCCAAATCATGTTACTGACCTGTTGCCAATTAACCAATTTAGTTTTTTTTCTTTTTAAGCATGACAACTTTTTCAGTCTTTTGTTGCCCCTGTCCCAACTTTTCTGAAACAAGTTGCTGACATCAAATTTAAAATGGGTATATATTTTTCAAAACACAATACAATGTCTCAGTTTCAACATTTGATATGTTGTCTCTGTACTATTTTCAATGAAATATAGGGTTTCAATAACTTGCAAATTATTGTATTCTGTTTTTATTTAGTCCACACAGCATCCCAACTTTTTTGGAACTGGGGTTATGTATACACACATCTTATATATAAAAACATGTTATGCCACAAAATCGAGTTGTACATGAGCTATAAGCCATGTATGAAGAGACTGAGTGGAATAACTTTTCTTCTGTCCACATTCACTGGATTTTGAGGAGAGAGCGCATTTTTACTTTGTTTTTTTGTAAATTAGATAAATAAAAACCTTGTACAAAACATTTGCCAAAACTATTTCTGCTTGAATGTAAACAAATTTGAAAATGTGAAAAATGCTATAAAAACTCATGAAAAAAATATACACACTTTCTTACCATCAAATACTTTTATTCCATATTTTATTACTTTTTCGGGGGTGTGGATGTTTTCGAGTTTTTATTTTGTCCTTGGTTGGTTCAGCAACACGCTCCACCATTTAGTTTTTCCCTACTTACGGTATATGAGCTGATTGCCTAGAAGTAGAGTAGTCAAGTCAAGCAGTGTGCATGATTGCTCATATCCAGTGAATGTGGATAGAATAAATATAAATTTTATATTATATTAGAGAGAGAGAGAGAGAGAGAGAAAAACAAGTGTTTTACTGGGAAATATGGCACTTGTATTTTTCATACGAACTACATACGGGACACTGAGTAACATTTTCCAATATCTTCACTCATGAGGAAATCAAAACTCATTGATAAACTTGCATAGTTTCTAATTGTGAATGTGTCAATATAATAAGAAAATTACACATTGGCTTGAAGATATGAAGTTTATCATCTTGTGTTGAAAAATTCATTTTTCATATAAAATACATCTCAGACCTGAGCAATATATTTTCCAGCATCTTTAATGACGTTTCTTCCAATATTTTCCTACTGACTTGATGTGCATTGTCAAAATGGCGAACCGGTATCAAAATTAAAATTGTGATTAACTTGTGTATTTTTGTGGATGAGTCTATAAAATAAAAAGATAACCACCCAATGGCCCAAAGATATGAAGTTTATCTATCTTCTCGTATTGAAAAATACTTGACTCATTCGCTGCACACTCTCGTGAAATATTTTCACCACTTGAACATCAACATATCTTTGTGCCACCGTATATCATCCTACACACACACACACACACACACACACACACACACACACACACACACACACACACACACACACACACCATTTCCAATTAATTTACTCAAGATATTCTAAATTTACCATCACTGAAAGCGAGGGTGTCATATCTTTCAAGCAGAAAAAAAAACCCAACCAAGTCTCAAGACAAGAGATTATCATGTGAGATGCTGGAAAGAAGGTGAGGTTTCCAGGGGGTCAGCTGAATATGCCTGCACAACAGTCACTAATAAAAGGTGTGCCTGCTTCTCACAATATTGTAGCATATTGTAGGTTACACACAAACAAGAAAGTATCCAGGTGATTCTCACGTTCCCTGGTGGTTATATGGGAATTATGGAACCCAAGTTACTTACATAAATGCCCCCACCCACTCACTGTGCATCAACAGAGCATTTTTGCTCATAATTTCACTGTGAAGTTTGTGTCTGCGAGTCTTACTTTGCTCTTGGTTAAAGTCCTGTTCAGACATGGTGACAGGGAGTAGTAGTTCTCCCACTGCTGGCTGGATAGACACACTGAACTGATCCTCTTTAGTACTGCAAAAACAAAACAGTTTATTAACTAACACACACACAATAAACACACACACACACACACACACACACACACACACACACACACACACACACACACACACACACACCTTCCACATGTTGACTTTCAGGCCCTTGAGGAAAAGGGTCTAAAAGTCAACAAGGGGAAGACCAAAGTCATGATCTCTGGCAATGATCTATACACACCGAGAATCTCTGGAAAATACCATTGTAGTGTGTGCAGAAAAGTGGCTGGCCAGAATTTAATTTTTTGTCATGGTTGCAAAATGTGGGTACACAAAATATGTTCTTGTGTGCAGGGGAGGTTAGTTGAAAATTCAGATTACAAGTGTCAGTGTTGTCTCGGAGGAGCTCGGCCAATTGATGCAAGACCATGCAGTGAGGTAATGTTGGCAAGAAGCAAACTAGAGGTTGTCAATAGCTTCGTAAAGCTTGGTGATGATATCTGCCCAGGAGGTGGTTGTGAACTGGTAACGATTATCAGAACATGTTCTGCTTGGGGAAAGTTTAGAGAGCTGCTGCCACTGTTACCCTGCAAAGCTGTCTCACTTCATACCCGTGGTCAACTATACAGCAGTTGTATGCGTAGCAGTGTTATACAGTTCTGAATATTGGGCACTCCAAAGAGATGACCAAAAATGGCTTGAACGTAAAGAAAGAGCCATGCTTTTATGGATGTGCAAAGAGGAACATGAATTAGCACATCTTCTCTTCTGCGGATGCTGAACCTCCGTCGCCTTGACGCTGTCCTCAGATGCAATCGTCTCCATTGGTTTGGACAGGTCTAACACAGTAATTCTTGGATCAACAGATATACTACCTTGGAGCAAACAACCATAGCAGACCTCGAAAAAGTGTGAAAGAACCTGGCTGTGCTGACTTGAAGCTATGGAATATCGTAAAGGAGGCAACTCAAGACCGTGCTGAATGGAGAGCTCTGCTGAAGACTGCTAGTCATACACATGTCTGACGTGTCAACTGACTCAAAATGGACAGTGAGTGAGGGAGGTGGCGTGAAGATATGAAGTTCATCTTCTTGTGTTTAAAATATTTTCACCACTCAAAGATAAACTTCATATTACACAGTTGCACAAAGATCTCTCAGATATGTATATAGAAAATTTCTATCCACATTTACTGGATGTGAGCAATTGTGCGCTCTGATTGACTACTATACTACTAGGATATCAGCTCCTATACTATGAGGAGGGAAAAAAAACAAAACAGCGGAGCGTGTTGCTGAACCAACAGAGGATGAAATAAAAACTCTTCTTGAAAATAAAACCCCAAAAATTATTCAAGTATTCAAAACATGCCTCGTCGGCTATCAGCTCATGTACGACTTAATTTCAATTTGCATAGATATTCACCCCCTTTTGTATGAAAACCCTAAATAAGAGCTGGTCCAACCAAACAACTTAAGTCACAGTTAGTTGATTAAGCTCCACCTGCATGCAATCAAAGTGTCACATGATCAGTCACATGGTGTCTGTGTAAAATCCACCTGTTCTGGAAGGACCCTGACTCTGCAACACTATAAACAAGCAACATGAAAACGAAGGAGCACTCTGAGCATGTCAAAGTTATGGAGAAGTATAGATCAGGGTTAGGTTATATAAAAAAAATTCCAAACTTTGAAAATCCCACAGAGCACCATTAAATCCATCATAGCAAAACAAAGAATATGGCACCACTACAAACCTGACAAGAGAAGGCCGCCCACCAAACCTCACAGACTGGGCAAGGAGGAGTGCATTAATCAGAGATGTAACAAAGACACCAAAGATAACACTCAAAGAGCTGCAAAGATGGGAGTATCTGTCCACAGGACCACTAAGCCATACACTCCACAGAGTGCGGCTTTATGGAAGTGTGGCCAGAAAAAATTTAATTAAATAATAATAATAATTAATAACAACACACATTTCAATTCTGCCCAACAGCATGTGGCAGACTCCCCCAAATACATGGAAGACACTGGTCAAATGAGACTAAAATTGATCTTTCTGACCATCATGGGAAATGCCATGGGTGGCACAAACCCAACACCCTGAGATACAGTGAAGCATGGTGTTGGCAGCATCATGCTATGGGGATATTTTTCATCTGTAGGGACAGGAAAGCTGGTCAGGATTGAAGAAAAGATGGACGGCACTAAATACATGGCAATTCTGGAGGAAAACCTGTTGGAGTTGGCCAGAGGTCTGAGACTGGGATGAAGGTTCACATTCCAGCAGGACAATGACCCTAAACATAAATGGTAAAGCTACACTGGAGTAGTTTAAAGGGAAACATTTAAATGTCTTGGAATGGCCTAATCAAAGCCCAGACCTCAATTTAATTGAGAATCTGTGGCATAACTTGAAGGAATTGGAGCAGTTTTGCCTTGAGGAATGGGCAAAAATCCCAGTGACTAGATCTGTCAAGCTTACAGACATACCCTAAGAGACTTGCAGCCAAAGGTGGCTCTACAAAGCATTGACACTTTTTTGGGGTGCGGTGTGTGTGTGGGGTGGGGGTGGGGGGGTGGAGATACCTATTCTAGGGACAGCAGCCATGCCTGTAGCCATAGCAACCATCTCCACCCCCTTCACGACCAGTTTGGAACACACCTCAACACCATGTTCCATCTCCACCCCTTTCTCTGACTCTCTGTAACGGTGTTGGATACAGAGGATACCGGATACCAGGTACAGTGATATCACGACTGCTTTATATCAGCGAGGGAAACGAAATTTGCTTCTCTCTCTGGCCATGGATGTCCTCTCTGGTGGACTCCATGCGTGAAAGAGAGAAGCCAATGCATTTGGTGTTACAGGATGACAGAGAACAAAGAACCAGCTACTGATACCGGACTTTAGCCAAAGTTCAATGTGCTTGAGCTTCACAGAGTTGTAATAATAATTGAACTGGTTATTGTTATTGCAGTCTATGCAGTACTTCAAAAAAAGGGAAAGAGGCGACCGGCTCCCTCTGCCCCCTCTTCTCCAACGGCGACGAAATTATAAGCAAGACTCTTTCTAAATCATCAGGTGCCCAACAAGATGCTGAGGGTCTCCAGCTGATGGGCTGCGGAAGGAGCAGATCTGAAGTCTTCACTCCAGATCTGCATTCAGCGCTATCTCGGATCAGAAGGCTCACTTCAGTACTGTCTTCTCCCGGATGACAGAAGGCACACTTCCAATCGCTAATAAGCAAGGCTGGCTGGCATATGGGCAAAGTTTGTTAGTTTACGTGTAGCTATTTAACGTGAACAGTGTTTATTTGAATTCATTTATGATTTTAAATGTATGCATTTTGATTCACATGAAAGTCAGTCTTAGACTGCGTGTTGTTGGTTTACTTTGTTTACTATCTGTTCAGCTAGACTATGCATGCGCTCGCTCTCGCTTTTTAACTGAGGCTAGTTCAAAC
>JAODXR010000004.1:19826562-19837312 GCA_028877395.1 Cathorops festae
CCTTACAGAAAAACCACATGAACTTCACATGTGATTTCTCACATGTGAAATATGTGGAAAATGTGTTTTGCACATGGAAAACATGTGGTTTTGGCCCAGTTTTATGTGAATCACATGTGGGAATGTTTTACACATGTGCTCTACATGGTAACACATGTTATGAAATCTAATACCATGTATTCCATATGTTATCACATGTGATCACATGTGAAATACATGGGAAATTCACGTGTTTTTTTCTGTAAGGGATTCTACCTCTAGCCATTATGACCACCTTTTTCATCTTCTTGCTCTTTTCATCTCACCTACTTTACTCTGGATTGAATATCTGGCTACCTTGGGCACTACAACAATTGGACTGGACTAGGATCTGGTGACCTCAATGACCCCTTCCTGAAGCATCTGTGTCATTTCTTCCTCAATAGCCTGGCAGCATACTTCCAGGACCCAGTAGGGTCTTTGCCTAATGATAGTGTGAGGAAGGGTCTTTATATCATGTTGGACAAAGTGAATCTGCCCAGGTATTGCTGAGAACATGTTCCCAAACTGGTTCTCCAACTCCCAAAAATCTTGTCACTGGGTGGGGGTTAAGTTCTCCTTTACATGGACCTGCTTGACCAACCTAGACAGAAAGGCAGGAACCACTGTGAGAGTAAAATGGGGCTCAACCCAATGTTTCAACAAGTTAACATGGTATACTTTTGTTGATGTGCACTGACCAGGCTGCAGGCAGCAGTTGACTGGATCTACTCTCTCCTTGATCATGTAGGGAGGTGCCAGGAACTTGCAGCTAGCACTGGGGAGGATTTGGAGCATGCAGTCACCAGCCTTGAACTCCCTGGGCTGACTGGGGTGGTTATAGGTGTGGCTTTGCTTGGCCTGGGCTGCTTGCCAATATTCCCTGATGATAGGGATGACTTTGTCAATCCAAGCCTGGATGTCTTGGATGTACTCAATGACGGACCAGGAAGGTAAAGGCTGCTGCTCCTCCTAGGCCTATCTGGCAAAATTGATTACAGGAGCTTGAAGGAGGTGAACCTGATGGAGGCCTGAAGAGACTCCCACATGGAAAAGAGGATATAGGGCAGGAGTAGGCACCAGTATCTCCCTTCTTCATTCACCACCCACTGAAGCAGCATCCTTTTCATGGTATGGGTGAATTTTTCAACTAGACCATCTGTTTGCAGGTGGTAGACAGATGTTTGCAGGTGTTTAATCTGCAGCAACTGGCACAGGTCAGCCATCAAATTGGAAACAAAGGGGGTGCCCTGATTGTTGAGCAGATCTTACCAGGTCTGTGCCCACCTATTTAAATGGGATATTGATGACGGACACTGGGATAAAATTAGCCAGTCTATGGTTTGTGTAGTGATATCCTCTGACACTGGGGACATCAGTGGATAAAATCATTCTTTACTTCAGCCACCATACCGGGCCAGTGGAAGTGGTCCCACCACTTGTCCAGGGTGTTGCAGGCCCCCAGGTGGTCCTCAAGCAGGTGCATGCGGGACAGGTGCATGACAGTGTTGACTTTGGATTGAGGAATGATTAGGAGGTTGAGGGTTTTGCTACATCTCTGGCAGCAGTAGTACAGTAGCTCTTATTTTTATCAGAAAGTAGGCAGTGGGAGGCTCCCATCTTGGCTGTTGCCTCACCCTGTCAGCCTCCATCACCTGGCCCCACACTGCAAAAAATGATATCTTAGCAAGTGAAAATATCTTGAAAATAGTTGAAATGATCTAGCATTTCCTAGTAGAAGAATACAAGACACCAATTCTGAGATTATTAAACCTAGTGCTAGATTGCAACCAACTTATTCTAAGATGTCTTATCAAGTAAAAATATCTGTTCATGCAGCAAGATATTTTCACTAGTATTAAGTAATTTTGTCCTCAAATTCAGTTTTCATTTTTTTGCAGTGCAACAGTGCTTGAGAAGGACGTCAGCCTTCTGTTCCCTCCCAACGTTCCCCTCTCTGGAAACTTGAAACAGAACAGAGGGAGGATTAGTGTGAGGGGTGGGCTCACCTTTAGTCTCAGCATCAGCAGCACTTTCCTCATCTTTGGTCAGGAGGGTGGGGTGGCTGGAGGGTGGTGATATCAGCTGCACCATCATCCAGACCTCTGGCTTTATTTATTTTTGCTGCGAGGACAGGTTGGGGAAGCCTGGCCAGACTCTTCCAATCAATATCAGTATTGGCAGGTCAGAAACTAACCCCACGAGTAGCAGCCACTCACTCCAGCGGCATCTGATCCATATCTCAGCAGCAAGAACCCCTTGAACATCCCCATGTGCACAGGTCACTGCCATGCTGCTGCAGGACTGGATGGCCTTGGGAAGGGTGGCAGGATGGACCAAGATGATGGCATTCCATGAGTCCAGCAATGCCATCACTGGGCTCCCTTATAGCCTCATAGTGGTCATGTGGGGGCTCACTGAAGAATGTACTGCAAAAAAAATATCTTAGCAAGTGAAAATATCTTGAAAATAGTTGAAACGATCTTGCATTTCCTATTAGAATACAAAACACCAATTCTGAGATTATTAAACCTAGTTCTTGATTGCAACTTAAGATGTCTTGCAATTTAAGATGTCTTATCAAGTAAAAACATCTGTCCATGCAGCAAGATAATTTTACTAGTATTAAATAATTTTCTCCTCAAATTCAGTTTTCAAATTTTTTTTGCAGTGTGGACCTTCTTGCTGTGAGGCAACAGTGCTAACCACTACACCACCGTGCCGTCTATTAAGTAATTTTTTCCTCAAATTCAGTTTTCAATTTTTTGCAGTGTGTGTACATGCCAAGACAGTGTTTTATGATAGAGAGGGTGCCAAGGCTGGACACCCTGAGATTAAGAAGATATCTGTTGTGCTATTTTGACAAGTATATAACAATGGGTGTGGAAAGTAAGAGTGCTCTTCTCTGGGTGAAATTCTTTCATTCGAGAAAGCCTCCTTGCACGTGGTATAATTTGAATTAATCTTTTCAGTAAATTCATATTTCTGTTTGTTTCTGTAGTTGACCTTGAAAATGCATTTTTTAGTGTGCCGATTCATCCAGACAGTCAGTTCTGGTTCACTTTTCAGTTTGATGGTTGACCATATACTTTCAAGTGCTTGTGTCAAGGATATTGCAAGTCTCCTACTATTTATAATGAAGCATTGAGACAAAGCCTCAGTTTTATTGTGTTGACAGAAGGCTCCACTTTTGGCTGCACCTTCTGAGGAGCAGTGCAGAACTGACACAATTTCTCTGTTGAAACATTTGGCTGCACAAGGGCATAAGGCCAGTCTGCATAAGCTCCATTTTATCCAAACGAAGGTGAAATTTCTGGGACACAAGATGTCAGGCTTGGGTAAGTCTCTGGGACCAGAGAAAATCACAGCCATACAAAACATACCGAAACCCCTGACTAAGAACAAATTATGCCATTTTTGAGTATGTGCTCATATTGTCATGCATTTAGTCCTAATTATGCTATTCTGGATTCTCCCCTCAGTTCACTGATCCATGGCAAGGGTCTGAAAACTTATGATAAGGTAACATGGACCTCTGAGGCAGAAGAGGCATTTGTGGAGCTTAAGTTGGCCCTTCATAGTCCTCCTACACTGGGGATCCCAGACCCCAGTTGTTTTTTCACACACCACTGTGTCTCAGAGCTGTGTAAAAAGGCTGTAATAGCCTCACAAGACATAGTGGGCTATTCAGAGTTAACATTACTGGTTCCACATGCTGTTTCGACTCTTCTCCTAGAACAGAAAACATCTCATTTGTCAGCAGCTCGTTGGCTCAGATACAATGCTGTGTTACTCAAAATGCCTAATATCACAGTGAAGTGCTGTTCCATCTTAAACTCTGTGACACTGCTACCCACTAAGGATGATGGCAAGCCTCACTGTTGCATATCTGCCATTTCCCAGGTTTGTTTGCTTCACTCTGATCCCAGCAAGGTTCCTTTGCAAAACCCAGATTTAGTACTTTTTGTGGATGGCTCTGTATCAAAAAACCCAAACTCAGGTAAGAATCTTGTAGGTTTTGCAGTGGTCACTGCCCATGAAACCCTTGTCTCAGGGTTGCTTCCAAGGCACTTCTAAGCACAAGCTGTGGAACTAGTGGCACTCAGAGAAGCCTGCAAATTAGCAGAAGGTAAGACAGTGACTATATATATATATATACAGACCAGGGAATGCCCTTGCATGTGAAGTCTGGGCATGCCTGCACATTGTTGCTTGACCACACAGCAGAGATCCTTTCAACGAGTGTTATAGTATCACCAGCTAGTGTAGTGGAGCACATAGGGCTGGTTGAGGCATTGAAAACCTCCAGGCCATCCACTGCACCCTACTCCATGGCCTGCCATCTCAACATTGTCCTGCTGCGGGAAGCCATGGATCCTGGGCAAGAAAATCATCCACCATCAAATCCACCCATCCCTTACCCCCAAGTCCTCCGGCGATGGGCGAGTGATGAAGCGGCAGGTGTTGGACTGCACTGGCAGCCATAGCCACAGATCCACATGTGAGGTGGCCTGGGCCATAGGGTCATTGTCTAGTGAATGAGGCAGCACTGGACCTCGGCAGCCACCCCGGTGTCTGAGCAGCCGTCTTCAGGAATGCACTGCTCACCTCCATGGCATGAGGAAGGGACTAGAAAAGGTGTCCCAAACATTGCCTGCCTCACAACTCTCCCCTGATCAGCTTACTGTGGCTGGTAGGAGTTTCCACCTTCTGCAATAGAAACAAACAGAAAGTCATGAAAAACAAGGTGACTTCACTCACCTTGGGAGCCTGGAATGTGCACACTCTCCTTGACAGAGCTTGCACCTCTAGACTAGAGAGACAAACTGTTCTGGTTGCATGTGAACTGGCAAGATACTGGATCCAGATAGCAGCCCTGAGCAAGACCTGCCTTGCTGGTGAGGGTCAACTGACTGAAGTTGAAGCTGGTTTCACCTTCTTTTGGAGTGGAAAAAGTGAAGAAGAAAGTCATGAATCTGGTGTAGGCTTTGCAGGACAGACCAGCCTTGTGAAGAAACTGACATCCCCTCCGAAAGGCATTAATGACAGGCTCATGACACTTCATCTCCCGCTTCCTGGCAAACGCTTTGCTACCATCATAAGTGTCTATGCACCAACATTGATTTATCCTGATGACATGAAAGATAAGTCCTATGAAGAACTGAATGCTACCATTGCTGCAGTGCCCAAGAGAAACAAACTCATCATCTTAGGGGACTTTAACGCACATGGTGGATCTGACCATGAAATCTGGCCTGGCATTATCGGCAAATACAGCATAGGAAAGTGCAACAGTAATGGTGACCTTCACTTCACTCATGTTCAACGCACCAACTTGTAATTATCAACTCGCTTTTCCAGCTCCCACATCACAATAGAACATCTTGGAAATATCAATGATCGAAGTGTTGGCACCTGCTGGATTACGTCCTCACGAGACGAGGCGTGACTGAGGCATTAACTGCGCAAGTGCTGGTTATGGCTGCCACACAATTTTTAGCTCTTGTTTTATTTCTTCTTAATTTTAACTTGGGCAGTTTACAAAGATACCATTTACTAACCAATTCACTGCTAGGTTTTCTTAGAATTGTTGGGGCGGATTTCTGTAACAAGAATGCGCTGGAGACAGTATTTTTTAGTCCGAATGTTAAAACTGTGAGTTGTCTTTCCCGGCAAAGCTTGATATGCCACATAATTTCAGTATGGATGAAGCACGGTATCCTAGTCATTGCCCTAAAGGAACATCACATTTGTCTGAACCTATGTATTTGCATGGATGTTGAAGTCAACCCAGGTCCTGAAAATAGGACAAGTGTAATGTTAGAGACACCTAAATCAAACAAAGAATTCAAGTATATGAGAAGAGACTTACTGGGACTCCCAAAATCAAAAACTCAAACCTGCTCCGGTTGTAATCCACACTCTTAAGATGCTTAACCTGTTCAGGTATTGGGGATCCAGAGCAGGGCACAAGTACCATGAAAGCCATCTGAATTTTACTAACTACTTGGTTACTTCGCACAAAAGCAAGCCTATCCCGGTTATACAAAGTGTGGGCAGAACTACTTGACATTCAACCAGAGGAATTTCACCTGATAATTTATTAACACTCACTAGACAGGTGTCTCCTATTGCAAGAAAACCAAACATGGATTTTGCTGTACCGAAATTTTTATTTACGAATATTTGCAGTCTAGCCAAAACTAAAAATCGAGTAAGAGTGACTGTAGCTCTCGAAGCCAATTTAAATAAGAATGACATTGACGCAGTTTCCGGTGATGACATCGTACTGAGAGGAGCGAGGTCAGAGAGCTCCCAGCAGAATTATCCACAAACTTATATTTTAAGAGGCATATTTGTAGCCATGCTTAATATTTTGAAACATGAGTGGTCGATGAACATCTTTGGCCGAGAAATGCCGACAAACAAGACCGTAAAAACGCCGGTCCAGAGAAATATTAGTCAAGTAGACAGCTGAGCTACTGCTAAAGATGGCGAAGTAGCAGGAACTAGCCTTGTGGCTGCAGTAGCGGTGGAGACTACGGCTAAAGTTGCGGCCGTCATGGAAGAGAAGATGTCCATGATTTCTAACAAACTGGATACCATTACGGCCAAGCTGGAAAGTGAATCACAGCATATTGAGGAGGTAGAAAACTGCATTTCCAGTACTGAAGACATCATTGCTGATTTAGAAAGCAGGCTAGCAGACATGGAAAATAAACTCACTGCCCTCACTAACTGCATGGATGACCAGGAGGCAAGATCCCGGAGGGATAATATCAGGATCTTCGGGGTCAAAGAAGGGATTGAAGGGAGCAATGCGCTGCATTTTTTTGAAACCTGGCTGCCCAAACTTCTTCATATGGAAACCAAGAAAGGCAGGATCCGGCTGGACAGGTGTCACAGAGGTCTTGGCCAACCTAAACCCGGGATGCCTCGCATAGTTGTCATGAAGCTTCACTACCCGGCGGATAAAATGAAGATGTTAGTGCTTGGTGCGAAACAGAAGCTCAAATATGAAGGGGCTAGGATCTCTATTTGTCAAGACATCCCGCAACATGTCCTGAAGAAATGGAGGAGCTTCATTGAGGTGTGCCAAAAGCTGATTTCCAAGAACATCAGGTTCAGGATGCAATACCCAGCAACCCTCCACTTCACCTACAAGAACAAGAATTTCTCCTTCGACTCAGCTGAGGAGGCGGCGCACATTATCGGGGCAATGGATTCAGCTCTGTGAATACTGTCATGAGTTACAGCAACGTACGCTGATCGGGGTGGTTTGGTGCACAAGTAAATTTATATAACGTTGTGTTTAATGTAGATGTGCTTGGTTAAGCTGAATCTATATGCCACCCTGTGCATACAGCGCCCTATGGGCTGCTACACACAAGCTGACTTTGTGATATACTGGCTACACATAAGGTGACTTTATTGTGGGGGTTCGAGTCGGGAGCGAGTGGGTGCCATGACGGCTGCGTTTCACGGAGAACAACTGTGGACCATGGTCAAGTGTGCTCACAACGTGCGTTGTTTCCTCCCAGCTCCAAGGGACCCTTCATTTTGTATCCCTGAGAGGACTGTTCATGTTGTGTCCAAAGGGACACGTTCGTTTCAGTTGAGTGTGTTCAATGATGAGTACGTGTTCCTAGTACTTGCTTTGCTTGAAGACAAGTTTAAAGAGAGTGAGTTAGGTCTGCACCCCTCTTTTTTTCTTTTCTTTTTTTTTTATCTTTTTCCTTATCTTAGTTATTTTTTTTCTCCTCCTTTTGTGCCCTTGTACTATTTCTTTTTGTGTCTTGCTCTAACACTAGATGCATTCATAGTCAGTCATCTAACTGGGTAGAATGATGAATACCACTAAGTATGTCTCATTTAACATAAAGGGAATAAATAATGCTGTTAAACGTAAGAAACTGTTATGCTGGCAAAAGAAGGTAAAAGCTAACATAGTCCTGTTACAAAAAACCCATTTGGATGACAAAGAACATGAAAAAACTTAAGAGAGAATGGGTAGAACAAATTTATTACTCTTCATTTTCTACATGTAAGAGAGGGGTGGCTATCCTAATAAATAAAAACACCCCGTTTACCTTAGAAAAGTGTGTTAAAGATTGTCAAGGTCGATATGTGATTATTACAGGATTCTTATATGGGGAACATATAATGATCGGATGCGTATATGCTCCAAATGTGTATCAAGAGGAATTGCTAGCTGATGCCTCTGTAATGTCTGCAACATTTAGTATACTTGCAGGAGACTTTAACTGTGTTATGAACCCTGAGGTGGATCAAAGACCCATGACTAAAGTCACATCTAAAATGAGGGAGGCCACTAGAGGGCTATGGGTAGACTTACAGTTGTGTGATGTCTGGAGAATTATCCACCCTAGAGGGAGAGATTATACCTTTTTTTCACATCCACACCAGAGTTTTTCCCGAATAGATTCTTTTTTTTGTCTCAAGGATGGTGTTAGATAGAGTGGAGGAATGTACTATAGGTACCCGTCTCCTATCAGACCATGCCGATATGTCCATTATAGTTTCCCCCCTGTCCCCCCAACCCACACCACGCTACTGGTGGCTAAATCCCTCACTTTTTAATAGTCCATCATTTGTGACTTTTATGGAAGAACAAATTAATATTTTTCTTTCAACTAATGATAATGAGGATACCAGTCAATCAATATATTGGGATATGCTCAAGGCTTACTTGAGGGGAGCCATACTTTCATATAGCACAGCCAGGAAAAGGGAGGCTTTGAGAGAGCAGCTGAATTTACAGAGGCAATTGGCTGATCTTGATAAACAACTAAAGGATAATTACTCCGCAACCCTGTTCAAAAAAGCAGAAGCCACACGGTCAGTTCTTAACCAACTTTTGACACAAAAGGCAGAAGTAAGTATCTTCTATGCAAAACACAGACTGTTTGAAATGGGTGACAAACCAGGACGACTACTTGCACGCTTAGCAGCTGGTAGGTGGGACTTTAGGGCTATCTCCTCCTTAAAGGATGAAACTGGGAAAAATCAGTATGAGACTAAAATGATGGTAGAGATAATGAAGAGTTTTTATGAAAAACTTTATACCTCAGACTCCATTACATCATCACATTGTTTACAGAGTTTTCTAGAAAAACTTAGGCTCCCCTCCTTATCAGAAGCAGATAAATTTGCTCTTGGAAGACCAATAACCAGTGAAGAGATAAAAAATGCAATCAATTCCCTGCAGAATGGAAAAGCTCCGGGACCGGATGTTATGGTCCAGAGTTTTATAAAAAAAAATTATTGAACTCAATAGATGGACCTCTGCTAAGGATGTACCTTCATTCAATAGAGAAAGGCTCCCTACCATGCTCTTTATATGCTGCCAATATATCTGTAATCCTTAAAAAGGGAAACCCCCCGACGAGTGCAGCTCATACCGCCCCATTAGCCTGATGAATGTGGACAGTAAAATCTTTTCAAAAAAATATTAGCGAAAAGACTTGAGAACTACTTGCCACTCAATCAGATCTGACCAGACTGGTTTTATTAAAAACAGGAATTCTTATACCAATATGAGAAAATTACTTAACATCATTCAACATGCAAATACTAATCAGGCACAAGGTCTGGTTATCTCACTCGACGCCGAAAAGGCATTTGATCGCATGGAGTGACCTTATTTATTCACCATCATGGAAAAATTTGGACTGGGGGGGTTATTAAACTCGTCAAGCTAATACTATATTTCTCATCCAGAGCGAGTGTGCTTGTAAATGGTATAAGGTCATCAGAGTTTAAGTTGGGAAGGTCCACTCGGCAAGGGGACCCTTTGTCCCCGCTTATTTTTGCATTGGCCATAGAACCACTGGCAGAGGCTATTAGAAGCCATAACAGCATAGTTGGTTACAAAATTAAAACCACATCATATAAGATTGCATTATACGCAGATGATGTTCTTCTTTTTCTCACCAGCCCGGATGAGTCCATGCCAGCTTTAATGTCTGTTATTCAGACCTTTGGATCTTTCTCTGGATACAAGATTAATTTTAGTAAAGCATCCAGTATCTAATGTCCTTTACACATTGCTCAATTTTATTAAGCTGTTGTCTCTCATCTGGCTTTGCAAAAACATACAAATGTGCATCATCAGCATAACAGTGGAAGCTAATACTATGCTTCTGAATAATATTACCCAGAGGCAACATATATAAATATAAAAGCAGTGAGCCAAAGACAGAACCTTGTGGAACACCAAATTTTACCATAGTATACATAGAAAAATCACCATTTACATCAACAAGCTGATAATGATCAGTTAAATAAGACCTGGGCCAGGAAATGGCAGTTCTCTTGACTCCCACAACATTTTCCATTCTATCCAGGACAATGGTATGATCAATGGTATCAAAGGCTGCACTAAGGCTGCACTAAGCAATAAAGGCAGGGAGACAGAGCCCTGATCAGATGCCAACAGTAGGTCATTTACTACATTAACCAGTGCTGTCTCTGTGCTATGATTAGGTCTAAATCCTAATTGACACATTTCATGGATGTTATTCCTATATAGTTATGAGCATAACTGCTGTTCCACACCATTTTCTAAGATCTTGTAGATAAAGGGGAGGTTTGATATTGGCCTATAGTTGGACAGCTGACAGGGTTGAGGTCAGTTTTTAGATGCGTCCAAGCATCTCTATAAGAGGGTATGTCTGTCCGTCCGTCCGTCCGGGTGTCTGAAACGCATTCT
>JAODXR010000004.1:19837412-19847707 GCA_028877395.1 Cathorops festae
TTTCACCTTTGACCAACTTCCCTCGGTCTACACAAGATGTCATATGAACCCAAAACAGCCGGAATTCTCCTTTAACATTAACATTGTCAGTTTACGTTTGAAACAGATGAAGATTCGAAATTATCAGTGACAGATTATTATTATTATTATTATTATTATTATTATTATATGGTGTATTATTATATAGTGCGTGCGTGCGTGTGTGTGTGTGCGCGTGTGTGTCACACACTGACTGGCAGCCTGAGTGCATTATGTAACAAAAAATAATTCCCACTGCTAGTTTTAGGCAGCTTAGAAACCGCCTCTTCCATTATTGCTGTTTCTTCCACGTTTTCTTGATGTTGTGTTCTAGAAACGGCACTAAAACTCCGCTTCCAAACCACAAAACGCAGGAAAGTTTCGCTTGTTTTGACATGGTGAATTATTAACACAAGAGGAAAAACTCGTAATTCGCAAATAAAAACTCCACCGGCAGCTTGAACGCTTTCTCGTGCGATTGTATTGTGCAGAACGGTGTCAATCCAGCACGACTTAGCGCTTCTTCTTCTTCTGGTTAATGGCGGGTTACACCTTCAGGCGCATACCGCCACCTACAGTTCCCTACATTTAAGTGCATTTAAATTCTCGCGTATAGCCCTGTACTCTTGAGGAACCTGATCAGTTCCCCTGGCCTTATTCTATATCCCAGAACTGAATTTAGACTAAAGTCTGAGCATCCAGCTCTTTGCAATTTATCTTTCCACTGCTCCCTGTGCCAATGATGCCTAGGACATAAAAGCAATACATGTCGCACCGTCTCCTCTTGCAATTTCTTGTCTCTGCCCTACCAACCCTGCACTGGGTGCTGTTCAGCAGTGTATGGCCAATTCTAAGCCCGGCAATGACAACTTCATCCTTCCTGCTGTGGCTTCTCTGCCAACCTCTCTGTGGATATTGTACAGGTGCCTGGCTTTGGGACTTGTGTCCCGCTGGGTCTGCCATTGCCTTCTCAGAGCCCTCCCAAGCTTAATATTGACCTGTGGATCTGGTTTCTCTAGGGATTTTTTTGCAAGGCCATCTGCTTTTTCATCGCCCCGTATCCCCACATGAGGATCCATAAAAAGCATACAGAGGCACCTCTCTGCTCCAGCCAATACCGGCATAAATACACTTCATATAATAAATCCAGTCTACAGGATCTATGTGACTGTTTGCTACCCAACACTGCTGCAGAGTCGGAGCATATTAACACCTTCACTCGCCCAGTCTCTTCAACCCACTCTTGTGCTTTAATGATGCCAATGATCTCAGTGGTGTACACAGACACTTCATCTGTCAGCCTCCAGGAGGCACTAACACCCATCCCCTTCACAGCCATGGCAGCTGCAGTTTTCCTCGATGCAGGATCCATTGATAAATCTGTATAAACCTGGACATGATTTGCATATACACCCAAAACATGGTCGAATGCAAAACCAGCCACATACTGCTTCTTTTGTTCTTCCTTTGCATACTCCAATATATTCATGTCCACTAAAGGTAGGAGGAATAACCAAGGTGGCACTGGTGATAAAGCTACTGTTGGGCTAACCATTCCCTCTTTCAATCCTGTTTCCTGTACCCATTCCCTCACCCTCCACCCAAATCCCTTGCCCTTTTTGGCCTCAAACTCCCAGCATGGCTCTATCACTTTTTTAGCAGGATTCCCTTGGTTGTGGCCTTCCAGATTTGATCACTAAGCTAATGACAACTTCTTCCTCCTTAATGCTAAAGGCATCTCTCCCAGCTCCACATGTAGACTCCCTATTAGGGAAGACTTAAGCGCTCCACAACAAAGCCTCAGTGCTCGTGACTGTATTCTCTCCAGCTTCATGAGTTGAGAATCAGATGCAGATCCATAGACAAAGCTACCATAATCCATTGCTGAATGCAAGAGAGCATAATATAGTGTCATTAATGAGGATCGGCTTGCCCCCCATTCCATCCCTGCCAGACATCTCATCACGTTTAATACTCTCTTGCACTTTGTCTCCAATTTATCAATATGAGCTTTCCATGTGAGCCTTCTGTCAAACCAAAGCCCTAGATACCTGGCAACCTCCACCCTTTCCAGTGGTTCCCCATACAGGTATAGTTTAACATTATCAGTGTGGCAGCGGGGGCATGGTCAAGCATCGGCCTGTGACCGGAGGGCGGAGTCAGGGAAGGTAAGTAGCAGATTCACTACAACTGTTGTCAATTAACGTGTGTTTGTGTGTCTTCCCCAGTGACCACGCCCTATTTAAAGAGAGAGAGAGCAGCAGGAAGGGAGCTCTCTCCCCAACCAGATGCTGTGTGTGTGTGTGTGTGTGGGTTTGAGAGTATTATAAGATGACTGGAAAGTGTCTTATGATAATAAAAAGAGTCTTTGTCAACTCAAGTTCTGGCCTGCCATCCTTCTGTGCTCCTTCCACTTATCCAAACTGCCACAGTAGTGCTGAAACCCGGGACTGGAGCACAGAAGAAAGAACAGCTCCAAGGAGTCCTCCCCTTTTGCCGACCTGGTCCACGCCCTCGCCACGGCCCAGCAGAGCCAGCACCAGATGCTCGTTGCCCTCCAGAAGGAGCAAGAACAACGGTTTGAGGCCCTGGTGTTGGCACAGCAGGAAGATTGTCAGGCGTTCCGGCATCTCCTCACGTCAGCGGGGTCCACCACCTCCACCACTGCAGGCCCCTCCCCCCTAATGAAGATGGGCCCGCAGGATGACCCCGAGGCCTTCCTCATGCTCTTCGAGCAGACAGCAGAGGCCTTGGGCTGGCCGGTGGAGCAGCGCGCCTCATCCCACTGCTAAAGGGCGAGGCGCAGCTGGCTGCACTCCAGCTCCCCACAGACCGATGGCTGGTCTACGCAGACCTCCACTGGGCCATCCTCCAGTGGGTGGGGCACACCCCTGAACAACAGTGACAGCACTTCCGCGCTCTGTGTCTGAAGGAAGTCAGCCGGCCATTCGCGTTTGGCCAGCAGCTCCGGGACGCCTGCTGGTGGTGGTTGAGGGCCGACAACCGTGACACAGAGGGAATCATCAATCAGGTGATACTGGAGTAGTTCATCGCTCATCTTCCAGCAGGAACCGCAGAGTGGGTCCAGTGCCACCCCCCAGCGTTGCTGGATCAAGCCATCGAGCTGGCGGAGGACCATTTGGCGGCTGTCCCAATGGCAGGACATCAGACAACCTCTTCTCCTCTCTCTCTCCCCCCTCTCCTTCTGTGTCTCACCCTTGCCCTATTCCCCCACCACGGAGGCAGGGGCCGGCGCCACCCCAGCCAGCCCGCCGCACCCGTGGTGCCCTCCCGTTTCTCCCTTCTGTGTCTGTGTCTCCCCCCCTCGAGTGAGTGAGCCCCGGAGCACCAGTGCAGAGGGAAAGCCTGGGCCGGTTTGCTGGCGCTGCAGGGAGCTGGGCCATCTCCAACATCAATGCTCGGCAATGGAAGTGGGCGCAGTGGTTTGGATCCCTGACGCGCCAGGAGCCGCCCTCGATCGGGCCGGAGCATATCGTATACCGGTGAGTGTCCAAGGGGATACATATCAGGCGCTGGTGGACTCTGGCTGTAATCAGACCTCAATCCACCAAAGCTTGGTGCAAAACAAGACATTGGAGGAAGCACAATTGAAGGTGTTGTGTGTACGGGGATGTTCACAACTACCCGTTAGTGTCAGTCCACATTCTTTTTCGAGGGGAAAAATTTAGAGTAAAGACGGTGGTTAATCCTTGCCTTACCCACTCGATAATTTTGGGGACCGATTGGCCAGGATTTGGGGAATTAATGAGTCATTTAGTGAAGAGTGGGTCCTGCTGTAGGTCAGCAGGAGAAGGTCCCGGTGTGGCATTGGCAGGAGCAGCTGTCACAGAGCTGTCTACGTCATCGCTGCGTCAGAGTGAGGAGCCGCTGGATCCTCCTCCCTCTCTCAGGGAATCCCTTGAGGATTTCCCATTGGAGCAGTTGCGAGACAAGACTCTGCAGCATGTGTTTGACCAAGTGAGAGTAATCGATGGTCAAATGCTCCAGCCAAACGCCACCCCATCCTTCCCCTACTTCTCGATTATGAAGGATAGATTATATCGAGTGATGCAGGACACTCAAACTAAAGAACAAATCATGCAGCTTTTGATTCCAAAGAGCCGCCGGGAATTGGTATTCTGGGTGGCTCACTTTAATCCCATGGCTGGACACTTGGGGCAAAATAAAACACTAGCCTGAATAATGGCCTGGTTCTATTGGCCAGGAATTCACGGTGATGTCAATAAGTGGTGTACGGTGTGCCACGAATGCCAGTTAGTAAATCCAGTGGCCATTCCAAAAGCGCCTTTGCACCCTCTCCCATTAATCGAGACCCCATTCGAAAGGATTGGGATGGATCTCGTTGGGCCATTCAGTCAACATGAGGGTATCGCTTTATTTTAGTCCTAGTGGACTATGCAGTGCGATACCCAGAAGCAGTGCCCCTTCGCAATATCTCAGCACACAGTATTGCAGGAGCACTCTTCCACGTCATCTCCTGAGTTGGAATCCCTAAAGAGATTCTGACTGATCAAGGCACCTCGTTTACTGTATGTCACGCACACTGAGCGAACTGTATGGGTTATTAGGAATTAAGCCGATCCGCACCAGCATTTATCACCCACAAACGGACGGTTTAGTCGAACGGTTCAATCACACCCTCAAGAATATAATTTAAAAATTCGTAAGCGAGGATGCATGTAATTGGGATAAATGGCTCGAACCCTTGTTATTTGCAGTGCGAGAAGTCCCCCAAGCCTCCACAGGGTTCTCCCCATTCGAATTGTTATATGGGTGTAAGCCAAGTGGCATCTTAGACTTGCTGCGAGAAAATTGGGAGGAGGGACTTTCACCAAGTAAAAACGAAATTCAATATGTTATTGACCTGCGTGCAAAACTCCACACACTCACTCACCTAACCCAGGAGAATTTGCGACAGGCACAAGAAAAGCAAACCCGCCTGTACAACAAGGGTACGTGCCTTAGGGAGTTTGCACCAGGAGATAAAGTCCTCGTACTTTTGCCCACATCGAGCTCCAAATTAATTGCCAAGTGGCAAGGACCCTTTGAGGTCACATGGCGAGTCGGGGACGTCGACTACGAGGTGAGGCGAACGGACAGGGGTGGGGTGCTACAGATTTACCACCTCAATCTACTCAAACTCTGGAACAAGGAGGTCCCTGTGGCATTGGTGTCGGTGGTTCCGGAGAAGGCGGAGCTGGGGGTGGAGGTTCAAAAGGGAACATTGGCATCGCGTACCTCTCCGGTCCCCTGTGGAGACCACCTCTCCTCGACCCAACGCGCGGAGATTGCCCAGTTGCAGACCGAATTTTCAGACATTTTCTTGCCCCTGCCCAGAGGCACCAACCTCATAGAGCACCACATTGAGACGCCCCTGGGGATGGTAGTGCACAGCCGCCCTTACCGGCTACCCGAACACAAGAAAAAAGTGGTTAGGGAAGAACTCGAGGCCATGCTCGAAATGGGCATCATTGAGGAGTCCCACAGTGACTGGAACAGCCCAGTGGTCTTGGTGCCCAAGGCCGACAGGTCGATCCGGTTCTGTGTAGACTATAGAAAAGTCAACGTGGTGTCTAAATTCAACGCGTACCCAATGCCTCATATTGATGAGTTGCTCGATCGACTAGGCATGGCTCATTTTTACTCAATACTGGATTGGACAAAGGGTTATTGGCAGATCCCCTTGACTCCATTATCCCGAGAAAAAATGGCCTTTTCCACACTGTTTGGATTACACCAATTTGTCACACTTCCTTTTGAGTTGTTTGGGGCACTCACTACGTTCCAGCAGCTTATGGACAGGGTCCTCCGCCCCCACGCCAGCTACACGGCCGCATACTTAGATGACATAATAATCTATAGTAATGACTGGCCGTGGCATCTTTAACACCTGAGGGCCGTCCTTAGGTCGCTGAGACGAGCCAACCCGAAAAAGTGTGCAATTGGGCGGGTGGAATTACAGTATCTGGGCTTCCACTTGGGTAAAGGGCAGGTGCATTCCCAAATTAACAAGACAGCAGCGATTGCAGCCTGCCCAAGACAAAAAAGGGGGTGAGACAGTTCCTGGGGCTGGCTGGCTATTATCATAGGTTTATACCTAATTATTCGGACGTCACCAGCCCGCTGACCGATCTCACTAAAAAGGGGGCACCAGATCCGGTCCAGTGGACGGAGCAATGCCAGTGGGCTTTTTCTGAGGTGAAGGCTGCACTGTGTGGGGGGCCACTTTTACACTCCCCTGGTTTTTCTCTCCCTTTTATGTTGCAGACAGATGCGTCAGACAGGGGCCTGGGGACTGTTTTGTCCCAGGAGGGGGAGGGGGAGGCCCGCCCAGTGCTATACATCAGCAGAAAACTATCGGTGCATGAAGAGCGTTATAGCACCATCGAAAAGGAATGCCTTGCAATCAAGTGAGCAGTCCTCACCCTCTGTTACTACCTGATGGGACACCCTTTCACCCTCTGTTCAGACCATGCGTCCCTCCAATGGCTCCACTGCATGAAGGATGCCAACACGCAGATCACCCATTGGTATCTGACACTTGAGCCCTTTAACTTCAACGTGATCCACAGGCCGGGGGCACAGATGGTTGTGGTGCATTTCCTCTCCCATCAAGGGGTGGGGGTGGGGGGGAGTCGGCTGCAGGCTGGACGGCTGCCTGGACTGAGTCGGGTGGTGGGGGTATGTGGCCGCGGCGCCATGGTCAAGCGTCGGTCTGTGACAGGAGGGCAGAGTCGGGGAAGGTAAGTGGCAGATTCACGTCACCTGTTGTCAATTAACGTGTGTTTCTGTGTCTTCCCAGTGACCGCACCTTTTTAAGGAGAGAGCGAGAGCAGAGGAGAGCTCTCTCCCCAACCAGACGCTGGATGCGCGCGCGTGTGTGTGTGTGTGTGTGTGTGTGTGTGTGTTTTGGGTTTGAGTATTAAAGAAGACTACTGAAAAGTGTCTTAATAAAAGAGCTGCTCAACTCAGTTCTGCCTGCCGTCCTTCTGTGCTCCTCCCACTCATATGAACTGTCACAGAATACTTTGGAGCTATACGTACCGACGACACCTATATTGAGCCATCCCCTATAACTATCGATGAGAGTGTACAGGTACTGCAAATCAGTGAACAAGAAGTACGGCACTCTCTCTCGAAGTTAAAACGAACTGCTGTTGGTCTGGATAACATCCCCTTTTGGATCTGGAAGGATCATTCTGGAATCCTCGTCCCTATCGTCACAAAGCTATGGAATTTTTGTCTTTCTACACAGTTCTGGCCTTGGTCATGGAAAAGAGCAAATGTCAAGCCTCTCCCTAAAGTTTATCTCCCTCAAGTAAGCAACTATCGAGGAATAAGTATAACACCAGTTATAGCACAGGCATTTGAAAAGGTCATTTACAGAAAACACACAAAAGATGGTGTTGAACAAGATCTCAGCCCAAGCCAATTTGTTTACAGGGATGGTCGAAATTGTACAGATGCTTTGCTGCCCATTCAACATAAAGTACATATGTACTTAGATCATCCTGACTGTAAAGCTGTGCATTTATTCACTATGGACTTCAGCAAGGATTTTGACTCTGTTAAACATTATTTATTATCTGAAAAACTGAAAAAGCTTCCACTTAATTTATATGTTACCAATTTTTATCTAAATTTCTTGAAAAATAGGCAACAAAGAGTTATCCACGATGCTTTTGTAGGGCATTGGAAAGAGGTCAATCAAGGTACCACCCAGGGTAGAGTTAGTGCCCCCTATCTTTTTAATATTTTTCTAAATGATCTCGAAATTAATGATGGTTCCACAACTTTTTTGTATAAATATGCGGATGATTCCACTATTACTGCGCCTGTGTGGAGGGATAAGGATTGCGCTTGCGAATTAGTAACGCAGCTTTTTGAATGGTCAAATTCCAATTCCATGACTTGTAATCCTAGTAAATGTAAGGAGCTGACTTTTGTGAAAAAAGGGCAATGTAAAGAGCTTTGATGGGATAGCTGGTATATCTCAGGTGAAGGAACTTGTTTTGCTTGGTGTCACTTTTCAGTCTGACACCAGATTCACAACTCGTGAAAAACAAATTAACAAAAGCAAATAAGTGCCTATATGTAATAAGTTCACTTAGAAAAGAAGGGTACAATCAAGTGGAAATTGATTATTTATGTAATACCATCGTACTACCTAATATTTCATATGGGCTCGCAGTGTATGGTGCCACTGAAGCTGAACTAACAATGGTTCAGTGTTTTTTAGATAGGTGTAAGAAGTGTAGATATATTTCAAACCATATTAATATTCATGCTCTTTTAGAAAAACAAGATAAGAAAATATACGCTAAAGTTTTGAATTTAGAAGGTCATCCATTATATAAAATGATGCCAAAGGTTAAAAACACTAGATATCATCTTAGGAAAAAGTCAGCTTTAAAACCTAAAATTAACACTCAGAGTTTTATGAGTTCTTTTGTAAACTGCCTACTTTTTAAATACAATTTAGCCTAATTAGAAGTTGTATTTTATACTTTTAAAAATTATCATTAGATTTATTTAGTAACTTATATTCTTATTTCTATTAACTTTGTGCTTTTTATTATTCTTATATATTGTAACATAGGATGTGTTTTTATCTTATGCACTAAATACCTATTATTATTTTTATTATTAGAAAGAGAGACAGAAGAGACATCAGGATCACAAAAGCTATGTGTGGTGCGGAATGCTGGACAGACCACCGCCTGCTGGTCTCCAAGCTCAAGTTTCATATCCAACCACCAAGAAGACCCCATGTGAAGAAAACTACGACACGGCTAAACCATCACTTCACTCACCAACTCCAACAACAGATAACAATGCACCTGACCAACAATGTGGAAGAAGACTGGGCCAAGTTCAGGGATGGCATTCATGGAGCTGCTCTTACAGTGCTTGGGCCAGTACGCCGTAAGCACCAGGACTGGTTTGATGAGTGTGACAGTCAAATCAGTCCTGGTGCTCCAAGAGAAGCACCAGCTACACCAAGCCGCTCTTTCAGACCCAAACTCTCCTCAGAAGAGGGCCGCACTAACCGCTATCAAGAGCAAGCTTCACTGAGAACTTTGACGCATGCAAGACTCCTGGCTCAGTAGCAGAGCAGAAGAAATTCAGGGCTAAGCAGACCACAAAGATCGGAAGAATTTCTATAACACCATAAGAGCCATCTATGGACCACCTACATCTGGAGCATTACCCATACTAACTGCAGATGGCAGAAAACTGCTCACAGAGAAAGAAGATATCCTCCATCACTGGGCAGAGCACTTTGAAAACATGTTGAACCGTCCTTCCAGCATTAACTTTGCTGCCACTGAGTGCCTCCCTCAAGTGCCAGTGGAACATCGCCTGCATGATCTGCCCTCAGAGGCAGAAGTGGTCAAGGCCATCAAGGGATTATCAAGTGGGAAAGCCCCTGGACGCAATGCTATCACTGCTGAAGTATATGCTTGTAGAGGACCAACACTCATCCACAGCTTGACTGAACTGTTCAGAAGTGTGTGGCAGCAGCATCAGATCCCACAAGATTTCAAGGACACATCTATCATTCATTGCTACAAACGCAAAGGTCACTGCCATGACTGCAACAACCATCAGGTCCTCTCTCTGTTGCCGATTGCTGGAAAGGTTTTGGTTCATGTTATGTTGAACCATCTGACAGTGCACCTCAAAAAGGGTCTACTACCTGAAAGCCAGTGTGGGTTCTGCAGTGGTCGCAGTACTGTTGACATGGAGTTTGCGGGCAACAAAGATCAAGAGAAATGTCAAGAGCAGAATGTCAGCTTGTACTCCACTTATGTGGGCTTGACCAAGGCATTAGACACTGTGTGTCCAGAAGGACTCTGGAAGATCATGTCCAAATTTGGCTGCCCAGACCACTTCATCACAATGGTCCGGGAGTTTCATGATGGTATGCAGGCACGGGTCAAAGATGATGGAGCCCACAGTGAACCATTTGCTGTGACCAATGGCGTAAAGCAAGGTTGTGTCCTGGTTCCCACACTTTTCAGCATCATGTTCTCAGCCATGCTCACAGATGCATTTTGTGAAAGAGACATTGGAATCAGCACGTGCTACTGGACTGATGGAGGTCTTTTCAACCTTCAAAGACTCCAGGCTAAGATGAAAGTCCACATCACCTTTATCCAGGAATTTCTCTTTGCAGACGACTGTGCACTCAATGCCCTGACTGAGGAAGAGATGCAAGAGACCATGGACCACTTTGCAGCTGCATGCACAGA